>JARCZZ010025438.1:0-38972 GCA_030323915.1 Brotogeris chrysoptera
TGCACTCAATCCCACTGTCCATGTCACCGACAAAGATGTTGAACAAGACCGGTCCCAACACCAATCCCTGAGGGACATTACTCATTACTGGTCATCCTCATCTCGAACTCATAGGCAGGTGAGCACAGCCGTAGCAGAGCTTTTCTCTCATATCACAGGTGTGGCTTAATTTTACAGTGTTCTTTTGGCTGCCTCCTTAGTTCCAGAAGAGACGAATATCCTCCAGAGTGAGATGTAGCCTAAGAGACAGGGCTGTTTCAATGCAGAAGCAGCCTACAAACCAGTTTGAACTTTTTCAGCTGAAATTTGTTTTGGAAGCTTAACATGGGATTAATATTTGAAGTGTATCTGGGCTATCAAAAAGTTAAATCGATGGAGTGTGAGCTATACCCACTTAAAAGGCACAGACATGGAAATCAATGCATTCTCCACAAGAGGCTCTTAATGATTTCCTTTTAGAGGCTGTGTACACTATCTTAATTATACAGGAGCCTACGTAAAGGTGCTGTTGGATTGGATCCAACAAAAGCTAAAGCAAACAATATGACAACGAAAAGGGCACTTGCGTCATTTCACTTTAGCGTTTATAATACAAACAATAACTGGCAAATAAAAAGCTCCTAGCCTATGCTCTGCTCAGTATGCGAGGATAATTATTCCTTCACATGTAATCATTAAAACAAAGAATGCCATAACTGAAAATAATTGGACAGTCTTTCTTCCTTTATGATTTGTCTGCATAAAAGCAAGACCACAGAAAAACATGCATCAGAAAGGGTGGGTAATAAAGCTGGCAGTGAGATTGAGGTGCTGGAGCACTCTCTCATTAGAGATGCCACTGCTTTCTGTAAAGGAAAGATTTCGAGATGCCCAGTATGGGTATTAAAATGATGAGTTTTCCTGCATGGTGAGCTTGGCGCTCTGATAAAATCCACCTTGTGAAACTAAAGCTTTTTGATCCATGATTCCCAAGACATTGTTCTGTAGTTCTCAACTTTAACATGTGATTTTGGCTGTGGCAGTGCACTGTTAATTCACTTTGTCTATTGAGAGAGGGGAAAAATGTCTAGATCTTTGCATGTTATTCTCTAAAAGGGTGCTGATGTGGCTTCAAATGACAGGCCACTCTGGCGTTTCTGCATTTTAGATTGCTTTAGGTGTATTTCAGTGACAGGCAACACCATTTGTATGTTTCTCAATATTGCTACAAAAAAAGTTATCACATGTTATTTAGCACAATGGCATTACCAAACCATCTGAATGGTATCATGGGACTTCAGAGGATGGTGGGTCGAGGAAGGGCTCTTCCTTGCTCTTATCAGCCTTTCTTACCTTCCTCTGACAGCTCTGCGGGCAGTTCCTATCCCTTGGAAACGTCAGCCCTTCACGGAGGCTGCAGCGTGCAACGGTGGTCTCCAGAGAAACCTCCTTCCACTTCTGGGGAAGAAGACCCAAGCACAGCTTCCCACACTCCTTTCAGGGGACACCCAGGCCTATGTTCGTTGCAAACATGGCACTTTACTGTGTCCCAGTGTGTTTTGAGGAGCAAAGAACACGGTTTTCTGTAGGAAGATAGGAGGATGCACAGCCCTCCTCAAGCTTTGCACGAGTCAAAAGCTCTGAAAGTGGCATGCACATGGCATGACAGGTGTAGATGAGCTCACAGGATTGGTAGCTGTCAGAATAACAGCAGTGACACTCAATACATGTTAGAGGTTAATGTACAAAACCTCTGTACAGCCACTAGAGTATGGGACAGAGGAAGGGAGGACCACAGAGGGCACGTTTCTAAGTGCAAAACAACTGCCTTCATTCATGGAAGAGTCAAAATAATTTTAAACATTAACAATGTTTTTGGTGGGAGGTTAACACAATTCAAGTTTTCCAATGCTGGTAAAGTCTAATGGATATATGAGCAGCATTTGAAAACCAAATTCTTGCTCCTGTCAGGAAGCCCTGATTCAAGACATACTGACCCATACCTTCCCATGGTGAGGTTAGAAGCCTGTTGAAAAGGTTATCGTGTACCAAATACACCATCAATGTTCAGCACATCCTGCTCTAACAGCAGTGATAGGAGACTTGGTAAAAGTATGTCATTGGTTATCTTTTAGGTGGTGTGTTCTGAGTATCTCCCTTAATCAAACTCCTAACTTTCTACACAAAAGGCAGAGTCCTTATCTTTAGCAGGGAAGTTTTTCTCACCCTTCCATATCTACTGCCCTCAATTTTCTACCTGTGATAATTGAACTGTTCCCATAGCAAGTAACTTTGTGCTTGGAGAGAGACACAGGTACTAGGATAGATATGAAAGGGCATGGCTAACTGCAGGGAATTGGGAAATAGTGCAGAAAGAAAGAGCTCTGTGCGTTTAATCAGCCTCATAGGGAACATGCAGGCATTGACTCTTGCCAGTGTACAGCAAAGAAGGAAAGATTTCCTCTGGCTGACAAGTGATTTTAAAGAGATAAGTTTATTTTTTGGACACTGTCCTTTGACTTCCAGTTAATATTTTAATCTATTAAGTGCATAGACAAAAATGATGGCAGAGTTCAGGGCTTGGAACAAAGTGAGTTTGAATCAATTAATGCTTTCAAAGAGTATTAATTTTGCATCTAAAGGGGGCTGAAGATCTAAAGCCCTCTGATAATTTAGCACCAGAAGGCTTGAACTTCCATGTAAAGGAATAATTTCTCTGGGCAGCACAGGTTCTGTTCCCATTTATTTTTGGTGTCATGTTTACCACTACCGGTCCTTCTATGCTCTTTAGGGAGCTAAGTTTAAAGTTAATGGGACTTCAATGCACAAAGAGTTTGCCAGCCAGGACCACAGACAGAAATGAAGTAACTGATTAGTACAAAATGTGATGCTTTTGCAACTTTGTCTTTTGCCCGGTGGGAGCTACTTCTGTTGAGTACATCAAATGAATTCACATAAGCCACTGAAGGATTACAGGCCAGGGATGGCTGTTGGTTTCTACTGGACCAGTCCAGCTTCTCACCAGTCAGCTAGAGAAATGTCCTGTACTCCAGATACTAAAGTATGCATTTATAAAAATTTAAAAATACATATGGCAAGATGGAGTTGTTAGACTGGAAAATCCTCTTTAGCATGATACCATCGGACCATTAAATGTCTACAGAAAAGGGTTTAAATAGCATAGTGACTCATTAAGAAGTTATTAAACTGTGTAAATAAAACTGTCTTTAGAATTTATTGATCAGTGTAGAAGAGCTCTTGAAGTCAAATATGCCATTTTGTCTTTAAGCAGCTTCATGCAGGAAGTCTGGTCTTTGCACAATTCTGACTTCCCCTAAGTTCAGAAGTATTTATGTTATGTATACACCAAGAGAAAGACCAACATTTTTTTCTTTTTATACCATATTCATTTTTATGGGATTATAAATTGACTTTTTATACACAGAAAAGAAAAATTCTTCTGTGTCCTGCTGCAATAGTCTTTAATTGACAGTCTGTTGTTGGACAACTGTTAGCTCAAGGAGCTGTAATGCCTGAATCCCCTCTCACCCACCCATCTACCTCCCATGCTCCCACTGCCAAGGACTGAGTGGATACCAATGCACTTCTGAGCTGTATTGTTTGAACTGATGTCTCAGTACTGAGTGAATGAGATTTATAACAAGTAATCTGAATATGCCAAGGCTGTCTCGCCCATCTTAGCCATAGTTTTGCTTGGGGGACTCTTACAGGTTTCCATTTAGAATTTTCTCCTGATGCTTTTTGTGCTATTGCTTGTTGCAGCTATAGGGTGACTTGGTTAACGCCTTAAAGTCAATACTGTTATCACTCTGGAATTTCTTGTACTTCCCAAGGAAATGAAATGCATTAATTTTAGAGCTGAGTCAAGCCCACAAAAGAACTGGCACATTGGGTAAATATCTGACAGCATATTTTTAGAAGTAACTAGTCACGCACACTGAGCTATCCAGTTCCAGATGACAGGCGAGGGACCTGTCCTCTGGGCCTGCTTATGCATAGCTTTTGTGTGGACTTTGTGATGAGGAATGGTTCTCAAGCTCATATTTCATGTTGTTTCTTTTAAAATCTTAATTTCCTAAGAAAATAGAGATAATACAGATTATTTTCTTTCTTCCTCTTGTCATATTTTCTGAACTCACTGGCCAATTTCAGTCCAATTCCAGAGAGGGAAGAGGACTCGATGTTAAGTTTTCAGCACGTTTCATAAAATATAGTTGGACAGTTGGGTGGCAAAGGCTGTGCCATGAAATTGTTCGTTATCATACACAGTAGGAAATGTACAGAAGAGAGACACATTACAGATGCTTCAATAGTGGAAGCAAAAATATCCAATCACAAAACGTAAAAACTTGACTGCCTTCATTCTGGAGCTGGTGAAACTTTTTTTTTTACTAAATCATTGCAAAATGTCCATCCAGTGAGTTTCCTAAATAGATTTGGAAGGAAATGTATCGTATATTCCCCAAACCTGGGTGTCCTGAGTTCCCTTGTTTTGTCTTCCTGCAGATCACTGACAGTGGACAATATAACAGCTACTCCATAGCTCAATGCATAGCTCAAATTTTTAACAAAAAAGTTTAATTATTCTGAATACACAAAGTGTGAAGGATAAAGTAAAGAAAGATCTTCCAAGTGCAGGTAAATATCCCTCTTCTCTATTTCTTTATCGGTAGTTCCTTTATCAGCCATTTGAAACACACAGCATTTAAAACTTGTGAAGAGGGACAGTAGTTGTAAATGAAATAACTGTCTTGAAGTTCTGCATCTGTAAAAGTAGAGCACAGAATCCTGTAGTATAGGATACAGATGCATAAACAGACAATGTCCCAGTGCCATAGTCTTGCAAGGGTGGTGTTCAGAAAGGGGATGAACATAGTCGCTAACTTTAAAGAAAGACAGCATTGCATGAGAAAATTCACATATTTGGCTTTAAGATTAAAATGAACCACAACCTTAACTTCCTGCATCTGTGGATTTACTTCCTTAGCCTGCTCTCTTGGAAAAGATAAATCATTTGATGACAATTAACATCTTCATAAATTACAACTACTCACTGACATAAATCAATGACATGAAGTACATTTGCATCTTAGAGGATTTAAAGCCACTTTTACTCTTCCCTCTTCTCCACAGTGTTTGTTTTCTCACATTTATGTATACTTGGCATCAGTTCCCTCCATCTGATTTGGTGGTGCAGCTGTAATCCACTTCAGTACAGATATCCGGTTCTTCCTTTAGAAACTTCCTCTTGCTATGCTATAGCTCTTGTAAATGTCCTGACGGAAGTGGGTTTTTTCCTCCTTCCTACTGCCCAGAAATACAAGACACTTCATAAAACTGACAGCATTTGGTTTGAAATGAGCCTAAAGAGATGTAGTTTTGCATTAACTTTAATGCATTTGTTTCTTACCTTATAGAAACCCAATGCATATCACTCATGTATAAACAAAATGACTGGCAAAGCCATGAAGGCTGTCCTAATAATTTATTAGAGTAAAACTTCCAGGTTATTTTCCATGTTTTCAACTCCATATATTTGAGAGAGAACACCTGTCTGGTAACAGTGACGGTTCCAAATGAAGTATATGATTTTCTTCTTTATGAGGAAAGATACTTGAATGACACTCCAAAAGTAACTTGCAGCACTTTGCTTTTAATATGTGATTTAAAAAATGAAAATTTAGAAAAAATACCATATGCACAGTATTATTGTTTCATGGCATAATTTTCATTATTTGTTATCTTATGGCATATGTATTTCATAGGATACAAGTAGCCACTTCATTATGCCTTAGCAGTATAGTATTCCAGTTACTCCCTTTGGTTCCTGCAAGCTGCGACAATATGAAACAAGTGAGGTTTCCATTTTTAAGTCTGTTAAGACAATCCTCAAAGGTCTAAAATGGCAGATATTTTTGGCATGCTTTGTGTCATCATTGTGAGAGAGACAAGGCTCCCAAAAGGCCTAAACCAATAGATAATGGCAAACAAAAAAGGGGAAAAAAATAGAGGCATTTCCACTGGCAGGGAGAAGAAGCCTACAGATGCTCTAAAGGAGAAGGAGATGCTGGGTGGTCTTCTGCCAGCACTAGAATGGAAGGACCAGGGAAGTGAGATACCCTCGGAGAAGCTGGGAAGCTGCCAAAGCAACCTGAAGAAAGCCAGCAGTACCTTCCCAATCACCATTGCCTTGGAGGAGCTCTGCAAAGGCTGACTTCCAGCCTTTTGCTTTCATTTGCAGATGCAGGATATGTAATGGAAAAGTCAAGAGACCAAAACGCTCATCCCTGCGATGAGCCATCTGAACTACAAGGCAGTGACAGGCCCTTTCTTTTGACATGGAATAGATACTACCCATGTCTGGCCAGGTTGTCTTTTTCATTTATAGTGTAGCAGAGGCCTCAGTAGACTTTTTTTTTTTTTTAATAGTCTTGGCTCAGAAAGAAATTGCTTAATTTAATAAAGTGCATTTACTAAAATGGAGCTGTGGAAACTTTAAAGATGTACATGACACTGGGTTGTGTGTTTCTTCATGCATTCTCCTGCTATTAAACACAGACCCTGCCAAAGAAAATAACGGCTCAGTATTTATCATACTTTTGTTACTATGTAGGAATATTTTTGTTACAATGCTTGCTAAGGTGAACTATTTGTTAGCTCCTCCTCTGTTCTGTCTGGAAAAAGCCAATAACATGGAAATGCAATTGCGGTCATGAAACATCACTGACTTGGAGCTGCAAGTCCCATGATCAGCCTTATATTAGTCAACAGTGTCGAGTTTCTCTCCTTGTCAAGAACCAGTTCTCACTGCCATGTAAAAGTCCAACAAAAGGTTTTTGTCATACTGCACCACTTCTCTAAATGCTTCAGCCTTTAAAATTAGTTCCATTTCTTCTGTCAAAGGAAGGCACTAGGCACACAGTTTTGCTTGGGTTTTTGTTTTATGTTTTTATTTTGGGGTGTAAACCTATTCCCAATTGCTCTAATAGCTTCTGTTTGTGTTATCCAGTCACATGGTTGTATTGTCCCCTCTGTGTCAAGATCTTCACAGTGGGGCTTTGGGGGCTGATTAATAAGCACATTGTCCTTAGTCCTCTGCTGTGCTGGGAAACAGATGGAACAGCTTCAAAATCTGGTCAGTCCAGACCTCACCAGCACCTCCTGATCCTACTTGCTCACATCCTTCTCTGGCACTGGATATCTGCAGTTCCTCTGGAGGCAGCAGAGGAAGAACCACAGGCTCTGACCATACTACCAAGGGTTCAGCTACACAGTCTGTAAATATTTCTTTGGTTTCCACAGCCTTATCCCTACCTCTCCATACTATATGCAGGGATATAGACAAATAGTGTAATCCTTTCTGAACATGAAGGATCTTTTAACATGCAGATATAACAGGGAAATGTTCTGCTCAAAAGCATGGGGAAGCCTAGCCCTACTATAGCAGGGAAGTGCTACTTACAATGCATCCAGAGGTGGGAACAAGTCCCCATGGAAATCAGTGGAAGCACCTCATTGATATCTTCATAATGTAGAAATGAAATAATTGATATCTTTCATTACTTAGAAATGCATTTTTTTAGAGAATTTTGTATCTGAAAGAGTGCATGCAAAAATTGGATTAGACCTCTTCAAAGGTTTTTGCTCTTTTCAGAACAAAAGTCAGCAACTTAGTGGCATTCTTTGGGCTCAATTCTGCTTTGTGTGTGCATTTATATGCACACTCATATATTCAGGGCCAACATCCTTATGACAAACTTGAGAATTCTTTTATTATCATTATTAAAATGTGTGTGTGGTTTTACTGCAATGCCTGGTAGTACTACTGATGGTGCAATGGTTATAAATCTTCTTTTAGGAATTTATAATGTAGTGTAAACCACAATTTCTCCCTTACCTAATTACTGCTTATGCATTTATTTATTTGAATAGTTTCAAAAAGAATTTGGGAAAAAAAGAAGTTGGGTTGACTTAAATGACAAGATTACTTGACAGGATTTATTTCCCAATCATTTATTTCTTTGAAGTGCAACTAATAAATTACATTCTGAAGCAAGAATAAGTTTTTATTACAGAACAAACCCATGTTTTGATGACAAGTATTGAAAGAAATAACAAGCAAGGTATTTTTCTTAGAAAAAAAGTTCTACTTAATACAGTATTGAAGCGTGCAATCCTTATTCGTATACAGTGAAAAGGGAACTTGCTGGGATGGTAGGAAGATGCAAGTGAGAGCCCAGTGCTGCACTGGCAGGACTTCACTGCAAAAAGCTACTGGCTGCTGTTTACATTTCAAGCATTCTCTGAATAAGTGTTGTCACAACAGACAAGCAATTATAGACAATAATGTCAGTAATTTGTGGATTAAGAACTCCTTAAAGATGTATTGGCACAGCATACAGTAGCTGCTTTTAGCTTGCAACTGTTCACCCTTTGCTGTGCCAGGGAAACTGTTACTTCCCAGAAGCTATTGTGCTCCTTCCCAGGCAGCAAAACAATGGTGGGATTTAAACTTCTCCCAGTCCTCCCTCCCTCTCTCCCACCCCAGATCTCCCTATCATCTCTCTGCCAGACAGCTTAACCTCAGTGAGTCATTTCTAATAGGCATCTCTATTCCTGCATATGCATAAAGCAGAACTACTGGCCATTATGTCAAAGTAATGCTGTGCTAGTCTCTTGCCAACAAGCCCCCAAAAATCAGATTTTAATGTTCCAGTACAGTAGATACACCTGTGAGGAGCTTCAGCTGGAGACTAAACCCCAAGCCCACCATGGTGGAGGGCATGGGATACTTGCTGACACTCTAACTCACCCCTCAGGACACTCGTGGCTTAGGACACGCTCCCTATTAGCTTATGAAAAACATGTCCCGTGTGAAATATGCCCTGCTGAGAAATTGTTGATTGTTTTGAGGATCAACAAGAGAGATTCAAATGCAGTTCGCTCCTTTTAAAAAAAATACAGGCATTTAAAAATACAATACCCAAACATGTATGGTAATGAGCACTTTCAGGGACAAATTAAATACAAATACACTTTCTTTGTGCTGCTGTTCTTCTGTTTTAATTTCAATAGAATGAATTCAGAAAAATGAGTGTATGTTCAGGAAAATGGCTTGTGTGATGAGGAGAAATTAATCTTAGAAAGACTATATGTATAAAGTAGTGGATGGGTTGAAGGGGGTAGAAAAAATGTCATAAAAATTCCTTGAAAGGCTGCAAAATAGGCATTTACCGTTAACCTGGATCTTCCATAGACAGATCTGCCTTTAAACAAAAGGTAAACAGGCAAAACAATATCTTATCTGCCTGCCTGTCCATGGCAGTTCTAAACTTCCAGGTGACTCTGGTCCTCTTTGCTGTAAAAGACCTTTGAAAAAGCTTATTTTTGCAGGTGCCACGGCTGAGGGGAGTTCGCAGCGCGTGCAGGGCTCGTTCAGCAGTGGTAGGGGGTGACAGCCTGACCCAAGGGGAAGCGGTAGGGTCCCGCTCCCCAAGCAGCAGCACGGCCCCTTAAGTTGCAGGGGCTGACCCCCTGTCCGTTTGGGTGCAGCCGGGACAGGCAGTCTGTGCAGCCGTAGCACAGGGCTCTCTCTGCACAGACCTTGCCCTGTGTTTCAGTGAGCAAACAGGGGACAGTGGTTGAGAAACAGCTCTCTGTCCCCAGCGGTGAGTGGCCTTTCGTGTGACACGTCCTTCCCAGGCATGGGAACTCTTCTTTTCCTGGGTTTTCAGTTGATTCTGGTTGCTTGAGTACATCCTAAAGCAGATGATAATGGCTTCGAGGGGCGCTAAGATTTATCAGGCCTTGTTTTGTACTGCCGGCATCCCTGCAGACATCTGCCTGTGCCCCAGCAGAGACTTATCTGATTTCACACCCCTAAAACCGAGGCAGAAAGTTGCATGTGCCTAGCCAAGCTATTTGCCTCCTGATGCCTTCCCTTTCTCCGCACCCCAGTTCCCCCAGGAAAAAAAAATGTCACAGATACACTTCTGCCTGCTGTCGTGTGTTTTTGTCTGGACTCATCCTGTGCGTGCCGAGCCAAGGAGCACCGCTGAGCCCAGCGCAGGGCGGGCTGCCCTCCCCGGGCACCACAGCCCAGCTGCCCCAGCAGTCAGCCGGCCCCAAACCCCAAACCGGCCCTGGTGCGGTGCGGTGCGGTGCGGTGCGGATGGCCCCGTCAGAAGACGAGCAGCCTCCGGCCCCGCTCCCGTCACGTGGCCGCCGAGTTTTCTCCCGCAGCGGTATGAGGAAGTCGGAGCCGCCGCCGCCCGCAGCCGGGGCGGGCGCAGCCTCCGCCGCCTCCTCTCCGCGGCGCGATATGTGAGTAACCGCGGGCAGGGCACCGGGCCGAGCAGGGCCGATTCCAGCCTTACGGCCCCTGCCCTCCCGCTGTGCCCCTGGCGGCGGCGGCGCCGGGGCCGGCGGCTGCTCAGCCCAGCGGCCCCGCAGCAGGGCGGCGAGCGGGCAACGGGCGGCCGCCTCGGTGCCTGCCAGCAGAGCCACCAAGCCTGTGGGGCCGAAGCGGGGCCCCGTGGCGCCTAGACGGGGCGCCGAGATGAAGCGTGTGCAGGGCCGGCGGGCGGGGAGCTGCTGCCGCAGAAAGGGGCTGGAGAGCAGAGCTGACAGCGGGGCGAGAGGCCCGGCAGGTCTCGGAGTCTGCGGCGTGCGGGGAGGTGTGGGAGCGGGGGGACGGGGCGGGGGGAGGTGGGGAAGAGAAAGAGAAACACAAAATAAGCGTTACCGGGGGGAGGCGGGAGCCCTGCACAGCCCAGCCCCGAGCGGAGCCCCTCCGCCGCGGCACTATTCCGATCCCCTCGGTCGGCCCCTTGCGTGCTCAAGGCTCCCCCTCGCCCCGCTACAGACACGCTCTCTGATCTTAACTTTCCTAAGCCGGCCCTTCAGGAGAGGACTGGAGGAGACTTCTCTTACGGAGACCGTGCCCCGTGGGGCCCAGGGCTGGCCATAGTGCCGGAGGAGCACGGAGAAGAGGTCGGCTAGTTACAACCTGCACCCCCCAAAGAAAAACAGCCCCAAAAAGCAGCCTCCAGCCCCGCACCGGGCAGCCGCCGCCCGGACCTGTCCAGGGTGCTGAACCCGCCAGCCGCTCAGCGAGCACGCTCTCTTCTGCCAGTGACAGGGCAGCATGATCTGCTCCGTCCTTCCGAGTATCAGCGTCCTGGAGAGAGGAAGCCACCTTACTAGAGCATGAGCTCAGAATAGGAACAGACAGAAATCGCTTCTGTTCGGCCTCTGCCTCCCTTTTCTCTAGCAATCATTTCTGTGTATTCCTACTCAGGGCTCTGTTTTTGCATCAAGCCCGGCCATTCCCAAAACATTCTCCATTTCTGGCCTACACCCGCTCTCTTGCCATCAAAGAGACAGAGAGGAACTGAAGTATGCACAGCATGAATAATGCCCTTCCTACAGTGATGGCACTGCCCTTGAAGGCTAAAGCCACTACTGCTGCAATGAGAGAACATGGCTGTAGCACCGTTTGTGCCTGGGGAAAGTGTTTGTTAGAGCTGAGACCAGCAGGGAAAGATGCCATTCCTGCACATATGGAGAGCTTGCTGTTGCTTAGCAGCAGAGAGTTTCCCGAGGTCTATTCAGAGAGGTGAACTAGGGCGGAAGCTGGACAATTTTCCCCGGAGAGCGGTAAAAATAGAAAGCCCCACCCCAAACCCCCACTTAGTATTTGTCTGTCAGGGTGGCAAGGTGCCTTTCCGCAAATCTCTGCCCTTTTGGTCGTGGCACAAAGCACACAGCTGGGATGCTAAATGCATTACTCTGCCGAATTGCAATTCTCAAGGCCTGGACAGGACCCATGCAGGTGTTGTAGATTTGCCAATTAAGCTTGAATGATACTGGCTCACTCCTTGGCAGAGAAAAGAGAAGAAAGTCTCAGTAAATGCACCAAGGTAGTTCTTCATGTGCCCTGAGACCAAACACCTGTTAACACCAGTGGCCTTTGAATCCAGCTCGAGTCACTCTCCTAGGAAGGGCAGTCATTTCCCAGATCAGTGAGTGGATGTGACTCCCCTAAGTCCTCTCTGGACTACAGTCCCAGGTAGCTTTCTAAATCTTAGCAGGAATGCTTGAACAAGTTCAGGTTTAAAAAACTGGCATAGTGTAACCCCTCTGGAAGGTATGATCCTGCTCCATCCTTTGCATTCCTATCAGGAAGGGCATGATCAACTAACACCTTATCAAAGATGGCTATTTTTTTTTTCAGTATTGGTGATGCACAGTGATAGTGTATAGCACTGTATAAAGAGATGGTACTCATGCTCTCCTAAGCTGAGCATCTTCCAGTGCCCGGCGTTTGTAGCCAACTCTACCTAGCTCTGTAGGCAGGTACATCTGCATCATTGCATATGTATACAATCACCTAAATCCTTGAAACAGCTGAGCAGTTTGGAGGCTTAAAGTGCTCTCAAAAATAGGCATCTTCCCTTTTCTCCCTGAATAATGGATGCAGGCTGATGTTGAGCTGTATAAGACAGAACTGGATAAACAAGTGCTTGGGCTTTGTTGAAATGGGTTTTAACATTGAGGGACTTTAAGAGATGAAAGACACAGACTGAATCCCTTCAAATGCCTAGAAGGAACCTGAACATGCATTTCTCACGTGTGAAAGAAAATTCCCTTATTCATCAGAGTAGCATGCTGTGCACATGCATGTCTGTGACCTTATCTTAATCCCCATTGCTGCCCTGCTTTGTACAGGTTCATTCAACTTCACTAGGACAGAGAGAAAGCAAAATGTAAACATCCCGACAATCTAGTTAGGCATGGGAGTATTTGTCCTGGGTCTTGTTTTTGTTTCAAAAAACTATGTTATGGAAAATGGAGAGTTTATATGCAAAATGTGTGTTTAATAAAATTATCCCATATAATGGCACCTTTATTTGCAACATGCAAGGTAAATATTAAATCAGGACTAAATTTCAGTATTGATATCAGCTACTAGTATGTAAGGCATTAGGAAAAGAAAATCTCTTTAGCTTAAACCATGACATAGACTTGCCTGAACATTTCACATTAAGTCTACGTAAGTTATTGACAAACTTTTAGGAGGGAAGTCTATCCAGCATGCAGTAGTTTTCTTTTATTCCCTTGCTATTTAATATTGTCCCTTTGTATGTTTCTTAGACTCCATTCTTTCTCTTTCTGCAGACTTGTCCAGTTAATATATTTTCCTAATTTTGTCTCTGTAGAAATGGTGTTGTTATCATTGTTATTATGATGACTACAATAATATTTTATTATTACCGCAAACGTGTATGAAAGCTTTTATTTGTTCTCATTGAAAATGTTAAGAACAGCTTATAAGAAAGGCAATATAGAACATGTATCTGTATTTTAATAACTTTGTGTTCCAGCATTCTTCAACAGTCAGGCTTCAGTGGGTGACCTAATGCACGCACCAGCCATTTTGGGGCCTATTTTGCTTTCAGGTGCTAAAACAGATTGCTGGGCCTCATACCTGAACTTCTGCTCTGTGCCCAAGGAGAGGTCATACAAATTTGTGCGGTGAATTACAGGTACCAGTCTATTTTAGTGTTTCCTGCTCAATTCAATTGTTAAATTGAGAGTTTCTAAACTGTTGAATGGAGCTGATTCATAGTGAATTAGGGAGCAATTCAAACAGAAAGGAGAAGCCATTCTTTACTATTTTCATTGACATTAAAGTGCTCTTGTTACAAATCACTTTGAAGACTGATAGGCTTTTCTGGGAGTGGAGATATTTTCTGATGTAAAAAGAGTTTCCAGGGACTTTAGTTGTACTTCAATTTTCTTTGATATATCAGCAGTATTCTAGTGTTTGCTTCATCATATTTTTTTAAAAAAACCTTAAAATGTAAAAATAAAATTTAAATTTTAAATGATGCATTTAAATACCAATATATTAAAGTGAACATAACACCAGCGATATTACGGGAAACAGCCTTGTGGAACTTTTAAATGTTTGTATTCTTTCAACATCAGTTCCTTACAGGTGTAAGTAACGTCTCTTAATGAATCTATTGGTAATTGACTTCAAATAGAAGCTGTAGGTTCACTGATGATGAGAGGCAAAATAAACCAGTCTTCTAACATGTAAAACCAACCACAGACCTTCATGGTTCCACAGAGCATTAACTAACTTGTCCCCCACACAGAGATGCCTGTTCGTACTTGATTTTTCATCAATGTTAGTAGCAATGTGTTAATTCAGCAGTAGAATTTATTCTGTGTAAGCCCAAAGGTGAAAATCCCACTGGGAAGTTCCCCCCAGTGCCATGCCATTCATACTGTCAAAATGTATCTGTTGGGCTGCATATATATACAGAACAGGTTTTCTCAGCCTGTTGCTGGAGGACTAATGTCTTATTCTAAAACCTGTGATCGCATAATGTTAGGACTAATGCTTGAGAAGTTACCATAATGGCTGGACTTGGCTTTGATCTCAGTTCAGCCAGAACTGTTTGCTATTGATGGCTCTGCTTAGTACTTTTCTAATTATTTCAGCACTGTAAGGTTATTTTCTGGGGTGATGTACTTTATCAGGGTTGGCCCATTCCAGATGTATGTTCTACCACAACTCTCGCTTCAGCATTTGTGTTAGTCAGCCTCTACTCTGAAGTCTTGGGAAGTCTGGAAATTAGCCTCCGCTGTCTCCACTCACAACCCTGTTTCTTTTCCACTCCTACATATCACATCTCTCTTACTTGTAAGGAAGAGGAAGTGTAAAGAGAAATGATCTTTGAGATGGCATTAGATGTTAGAAATAGAAGATGTTTTCCTGTAGTAGGACTGAACGCTGGGCTTTATAGCATCAGTGTCAGCTCAGAGGCGACTCTGCCCCCCATTCTGGCCTCAGTTCAGCTGATGCATGCAGACACTGTAGGGATTGTGACCCCCCAAATGGAGTTCCGTGGCACAACTTATGTGCTTAAAATCCTGGGTGACTCAGAGTTTCTGGCAGACTGATAGACTTGGTGGCTTGGGAAAAGGAGATCTGATTAGGAATTGCGATATGACACCCAGAAAAATGAAATCTTTGCTGAAGTACAGCTGCATTAAGAAACTATGCCGTTCATTTCATTTTTCATGTGTGGCAAATTGAAGCCTTGCTGTTTTCTGTATATTGATAAGTAGTTAAAAATGTAATGCTAACTACACTTTTGTTTTTAAATCATGAGGTTAGCATACATCTACAGTGATATCCTCCTCTTTCTTTTTTCCATAAACCTTTGAACTATTTGGAATCATTAAAAAACCCCACAGATTTGGGTTGATTTTAAAAGAAAAATTCTCACATTGCAACAACATTCTGTTAGTTTATGTCCCAGCGACATCACAGAATCTGTAACAAAGGTCTGGGCAAAACATTGACCAGAAGAAATTAGCTTCTACATATAAAAATTGTGAGTTTCCAACTGATGACAGGAAGCTGTTCAGTAGCTCTCATGACAAGCTTCCAGAAGGTGTCACTGTGCACCTATAGTTTGAATGGTGACCCTCAACAGCCGAAGAAGAGTGCCAAGGCACTATTCTTCTTTGTGTGCGGCCCACTTCCCTGCCCATAATGGAAATTGAATGAACTAAAACTGAAGGCATAAATATTTTCCTCTTTTCATGATTAGCAAAGGAAAAATATCTTTATAGGATCAATGTCACTCAAGAGGTATCCAGCCAGCCATAACCTGCAGGTATACTCCTGATATTCTGGGTCATGCGTAACCTAATTATTACACAGGCTCCTTACCACACAGGTGCTTGGTAAGTAATAAATACAATTAAATTAAAGAAGAATCCAAAACTGACATGACTGCAATTTGTAGGTCTAGAAAGTCGTTTCTAGTTACATTCCAGAGCTGATTCAGAAACAAAGATTAACGGGGCAATTTGGAAGCAATGTTCCCGAACAGCTTGAGGTTTCACAGTAGTTCAGAGTGAGCCTGAAAGTCCAGTTGCACAACGTGGCTGCACATTAATATTCCAGCTTGACAAGATTTCCAAGGAAGTCACTGTGACTTCTGCCACTGACTTTTTATGAGGTTTTGGACCTTATAAAATATGGAGGAATAGGAGGAATTATGCAGCCATGTTAAAGGGCTGATGGGAGAAAATCATTCACTTAAAGGATGTTGTGGAGAATGTGAAAAGAGATCGGAGCTAAACTACACTATAATTCCTTCAAAAAAGAACAAAAGAATTAAGATCAGCAATAAGAGACTGCTATGGAGTATGAGGTTAAAAAGAATAGTATCAGAAACGAGAATGTTCTTGGCTGATGAACAGCAAGCTCTGTGTTTGTCTCATTGCAGGACTAGTTTGAGGTGGTGACCAGGATTATTTCTCTATCATCTTGAAGAGACTTTTGAAGGATGATGGGAGGAAGAAGAACTGATCTGATAAGAATGACAGTGAGGAGAAGGTGTGAACGTATTTGGGGAATGGGGAAACTTCAGGTGATATGCACCCCAGTGTACTAAGTTATCAATGGTTCTGAACAAGTACTGATTAAGAGAGGTCACGTTACCCCCGTACTCCTGCAGAAGTGAGGGGAAAGGCCTGCAGAATCTCTTAACTAATCTTTCTTTCAGAGACGCTTTGTGCGATTTTAGCCACATAGGAGTGTATGCCTGGATTAGAGAGACTGTGATTGCAGACTGCACATATTACTGGCTAAATGTCATATTTGCTTTAGGTTTAGGAGCAGACTTACAAATGGTATCAGTTGCCGGTCTTCCTTGACACCACAGATGATACCAAGTTACAGATTACAGACCTCAAGAGAAAAAAACAAAGGAAGGAAAAAACCCAGAGCTTTCAAGAAAGGCACTTGATATGTTCCTGTGAAACCATGTTTCTCCTGTCGTGCTCTGAGAGACTGACTCTCCCTTCTGCAGGCTGGACCTTTTCTTCTGGCCACTCCGGGGCTATCTGTTATGTTTCCCTGCAATTGGAAATACACTGCATTTTGCTGCAGATTCTACATGGGTCCTGAGAGAGGGAGAACAGCAGTCCAGATGGGTAGAAATTTGGACAAACCTATTTTTATATCCCATCTTTATACATTTTTGTTCAAAACAATTTAGCAACAGACCACACTTCTGATGGTTTCCCTCTATTTCACTACTGATTTGAAGGACTATGCTCTCTTCCTGGGCAAATGAAACATCCCTCCCAATCCCCTTTCTACAGTTCATGTTAAATTTGCCTCCTGACCAAACAGAAAAGACAAAATGGGACTGAATGTGTTCTGTCTGCAATAGCCTGTAATTTCTTCTCAGATCTGTAACACCTTTAACTTATTTCTCCTGATGACTTGGAAAGGCTGGTAAGAATCCAGTAGAATTTGGCTTTTTATTCTGTTTAAAATGTGCCTGCTTAGGACCCAGTATGATATTTCAGAGTTTTTTATGAGTCTGAAACAATTTTATAGCATGCCATTGTTGGCCAGGTAAATCATTCAAGCAGATGCTATTTTTGTACTTAAATAAAGCACATGCATTTATCTGCATGAGGTCTGTATGAACAGAATAAACACAGTGCAGTGAGGAAGTCTGGTCTGTCATAAAAATAACAACCATCTTTTAGAATCAAACATTTCAGTGAACATAAAGAAATGCTAGTTTGAAGAAATGTCCCTGGCATTTGTGCCAGGCTGTGACTCACTTCATCAGTCTTCAGATTGGAGAATTTTCCAACTATTCCATGCCAAACCGTCCAGAAGATCTGGATGCAAACTGAGAAACACTCTTTACCCCTCTTATTTAGAGCCCACGTTAAGTACAGATGTTATAGATATCCCATTTACTGACATGCAGAATTCTGGGTTCCACTGCCAATGCAGAATTCCATTGCCAATGGAGCAAGAATTTCCAAATGAAAAAAACAGGATGAAGGGATGGACAGGAGCAACTCGGACACTTTTCCAGTGCAGTTTCAGCACCTTTGCAAATCTGAGCACAAGCTGCAAGTACCAAAAGGCACAAAGAGTTTGAGTGCCAAAGCTTATTTTGGATACTAAACTCCAGGATTGGCAAGGAATCCCTGAAGGGAGGTTTTCTTCCTGAAAGACATCTCTCCCAGAAGAATGCTTGTGTTTAAACAAATCAGTTTGGTAGTAAAAAACCCATGGACTTTACAGAATCAAGTACTGCAATACAAATAAATTAATACTTTAAAATATTATAAACCTCTTACTTCTCATAATAAACACCAATCATTATTCAGTCCATGAAAAAATACTTTATCCCATCTTGGCCTAAGCCTGATCCATTGTTTTTGCTCTTAACTTGCTTACCCTCAAAAGAAACAGTGAAGTCAATAGAACAGTAAGAAATGTTTTCTTCTTCACTGAGCCCTAAAGCAAATCACACAAGCTGTCACAGCAAAAATCACAGCTATTTCCTGAACTTAGGCTGTGTTCACAAATAGAACCGAATGAGTAACAGAAAAAAGTTGAGCCCTTCCCCTTTTTCTGTATGAATCTCTCAGACTACACCTGACATCTCTAGACTACTGAGACCAATTCTAATCCTTCTTGTGAGTGTAGCTAAGCACTTGCGACAGTGAATAAGGAAAACTGATGTGACATTTTGTAAGACCATCAGCTGCTGCTTGGACGGCATCACTGGGCAGCTCCTGGTTTGTTGCAGTCTGTTCCTGCCTTTAACAGCTAATATGGTATTTTAGATTATCTTCATTTTGAGAATAACACTAAAAGTATGCTGTTGAGGACAATCAGCCTCCTGAGCTGTTTTCAGCCACATCTAGTGGCAGACTGAACATCTGTATAATTAAAGAACTCAATATCTAAGTTTCCGAAAGTTCCAGTGCTCAGCACAGGAATGGGCTGTGGGAAAGACCAAAACTTCTCAGACATCAAAACCAGCCAGTAAACAGGCACAGACCCTCTGCAAGCCAGGCTTCTCCTCACAGATCTTTGCCATTTCCCAAGCATTACCCTTCAGCACACCTTTTAGATCTGACTGATAGAAAAATAACATTCAGCCTGCCTCAGCATTGTTTGAATGCTTGAGATGAAATATACAATTACTTCTATCGTACATTAAAAGTGCCTTCATCCCCTGTGTGGCCTCTGGTCTCTCCCTTGCATTTCCTGGCTTGGCAGGGCTTTGGGTTTGACCTGTTCTCAGGAGGATACACCTGGCTGTCACCTAGCAACATGGAGCTACACTTTAACATGAAGGTATTTGCAGTAGGATATTCTGATCTCTTTTTGCATCTTTCTTTTGACTGGAAGAAGACAACTCATAAGGAGATGCAAATGAATGGGAGTAAAAAGATGCCCTGTTATTGCACAGAAGGGGCCAGCAAAATGTAGGACTGAGTAAGCTCTGTATGGCTTGAAAGAAACATTTATTTTTCCCTCGACTCTTTGAATTCTTTTGCGGAAACAAACTGCTGTGAAAAAAACATGTATGTGATTTATGACTTCTGTGTCTTTGCATCAGTCATAGGAAACAGGTATCAGGGAGTATACATTTTATACAAACAGGTAAGGGGAAGGAGTAAATTATTCTTCATGCTCACTACATATACAGCAAGGAGTAATGGATTTAAAAAGTAGGCAGAGATATTTAGGTTAATGGCTTTTTAATGGTAAGATAGTGAAGCATTGGGGCAGGCTGCCTAGACAGTGGAGTCTGTGTTAGCAAGGTTTTAAAGAGCAGGCGAGGTAAACATGTGCCAGGAAGGGCTTAAGGATGGTTGATCCTAGCAGCAAAGGCCAGATGACACTTTCAAGTTCCCCCACAGAACTGCCTTCAGTGATACTGCACCCCATATGACTCTCAGGTGATGTGGGATGCATGGAAGGATTTCCTAACTAGAATGGACTGGTTGACACTTGCAACCTGGGTGTACCTTATTCTGGCACTTAGGGATTCCTCTGGCACTCAGAAATTCATGAGAAATCTGAGCTGAAAAAAAAGAGCACAATTCCTGTTTCAATTGGACATGAGGTGTATTGGAAATAAAGCAGGATGTGATGGGAACTCTGTGCTCAGGTGATCTCTACCACATGATGGCCTCTAGAAGAAACCATAAATCAGAGCTGGAAGGATATTCTAAACGAATACATTTGTAAATCTGAAGTTACCCATATCTCAAATTACTTGATTCAGGTTTAGGCTGAGTGGGTTATTTATTAACTAGCATGACATTTTGTTCCCCTAAAGAAGGTCATCTTATAGTAATGAAACCGTTGCTGTTATTTAGGTCAGTCTAGGAGCGTTTTGCTGAAAAATTTCCAGAACTAGTGTAAAAATAGTTTATCTTTTGGGGTTTTTTTTGTTAATTGAATTCTTTCTGTCAGTAATACCTTAATCAGCCCAGGATTCTGCATTTTTCATTTCGAAGGTGCACAGCTAAAAAGAAAGTGTTAGGGCTATTTCAAAGGTAAAATATGTAAATCACTAAATTGGAAAAACACATGGCTGCAGATTAGCACAAATTATCTCTGACGACTAGAAAATTTGTGCACCATGAATGTGCAAGTAATCCACCCATTAATGTGTAGCACATGATTATTTTGACAACTTTTACAAAAGAATGCCCTCTGATTGCTGTCTGCGCAGCTATTGCTGGCTCATAGACAAGGCTGAGCAACACAGCTCCCTGTTCTCACAACAGTGTTTCTGGATGCAAAAGAAAAATATTTATGAATTTAAAAAATATTATTATGCCATGTAATTATAGGACAGTTTAAAAAGAAAGACACTGTAAAGAGCTCTTTGTTTCACACAACAGGGGCCTCTGCAGACTGTCAATTCCAACCTCCTGCTCTCTGGCACCCTAGGGCCGGGCCCAGAAGGGTTTGAATATGTCTGAGGATGGAGACTTCACAACCTTTCTGGGCATTCTGTCCCACTGTTCACCATCCCCACAGTAAAAAAAACAAACCAACAAACAACTTTCTGCCTGATAGAATAATTCCCGCATAAGCTGCATTCATCTGTTCTTACATTCATGTATGTCGCTAAAGATTAAAATATACTATATTTAAAGGACTTATATTTAAAGGTATAAGCTGCCTGGAGCAGACTAATCTACTATGGACATTCAGAGGAGATATCAGGAGATTAAAACCCCATCCAAGCATGAAACGTGTCTGCAAGGCTGCCCAGGAGTAGCAAGCAAGTAGGAAAATGAGTCCTCTCCACTGATACTAGCCAAATCAGTGACTTGTGTGTCATTCACAGCTAGGTTTGCTAAAGGGTGTCCCACTCACAGTACATTGTGCTCCTCCATGGCTCCCAGAAAGACCCACAGACCTGAACTAGGCACTGGCACATGCTTTCTCATCCTGTGTGCACAGAGCTGGTATCTAAACATGACATCCAAAACCACCAACACACTGCATGGGGAGCTGACTCATGGGGGCAGAGGAAACTCCCAGTCACAGGAAAGAGCATTGGTGCTGCATCTTTCAAAAGAAGTCATGGGCCTGTTTTGGTACTGTATGTGCATTGCACTTCATTTGGGAGCCACAGTCCCAGACAGCACACAGCTCCCGCCCCAGACCTACATGTCTGAATGCTGCTGTTAGCATATAGGTTGGAGATACAGGAAGCAACAGGCTCAGATCCTTTTTTCACTCTGAATTTGCGTGGGTTGACCTCCTAGATTGGTGGCCTAGCCACTGGAGGTGGTCTGTCAGCCTCAGCTTTCAGAAGTGCCCTCCCTGGCTTGGACCCAGCTAAAACCAGATGGAGGGAAAGGAGGATGACTTTCCAATCCAGCTGCAAGGGACCCCCCTGTGGATTTTGGACTGGGCCTCACTGAATATCTGTTAAAAAAGGAAATGGAAGTACTTCTTATTGCATTTCAGACTCTTGCGTAGTAAGTGCCTTAAGCACAGCAAAGCATCACCACCCCCTCTATATAAGGAACATTATTATACAGCAACAAATGATTTCAATACAAGGGAAGGAAGGGACCCCAGACACACTGTGCTCAGTAGTTAGGTTATTCTTCTGCTGTATATGGTTTCAAGTCACCCCAGGGGAAGGTTTTGAACCTGGACTTCCCGTAATTTGGGCAACATCAGTATTTGATAGGCAGTCAAATGAGAAAGCACTCTCCTGTCCTGCGGCATGTCCGCGTCTGTGATTCACAATGGAAAGAAGAGTTGTATGCCTAATGTTATTTGGTATTTCTGTTAATGGCCACTTCTCCAGAGTGGTGGCTTGTTGAATCCTATCCCTGTGTACTCAGCCATGCTCATACACATGCCCAGACACAGGGGCTCTAGGGGACACCAGCACACCTAAATTCAGTATGAAGTGATGCTGGTCACTGGGGTGAACAAGGCCTGTTGTAGATCATGAAGGTTTTCACTATGAGAGTAACTTCTAATAGCTATTAGTGTTTATTTTGGATTCCAGTCCTGTACATTTTACTTCCATCGTATGGGTTTGTTTTACTTCCCTCACCCAACACAGAAAACTGTAGGATCTTTACTCAACCAGCAGGTTCGTGCCTGATGAACATAAATCACTTGAACATGAAATGTCTTTACCACAGTTATAAGAAATATAGTTAAACTAACAGATTTCCCACTTTAGATGATAAGATGAAAAGGAGGACTCTAACCCCCAAAATAACTAGTGCAGTCCTCACAGCATGGATGACCTGACCCCAACCAGAGCTAAAGACCTGGGTATGGAGTAAGCCTGAAATACTGCCTCCTGTGCTCCAGGAGAACTTTGTGACTTCTGAAAGCAGCAATTCACGAAACAAATTTTTCCTTGGAGGAGGACTCTTGTAAATAAGAGAAGCCACTTCCGGTTTCCACTTGACCCCTCTTGCAGGGCTGGGGGCTGACATGCCTCAATTTCCTAATAGGTCTGTGGACGAGATATGCACCAATATTTTGCTGACCACTACATGTCTTCAAAGGATCGATACTTTAGGACTGATATAGTCTGTAAAATATGCAGGAGTAGCCCTTTCTTGACTAGTAAAACCACTTCAGAAACAAGATAAACACTTGTTATAGACTATATAAGCCAAGAAGACAAAATTAACCAGCACAAAATATCACAGAGATGTTTTCCAGTTTGTCCTAGAAATAATTTTGCTTACCTTTAAAACTAACTGCATGTGATTTTACCTCATTATCTTAATCTACAACTATTCAGCAAAATACCTAACTTTTTCCCTACCTAGAACTATATTGCATTATCAAAGATGTGGTCAGATAGACAAGGTGCACATAATTTGGTTGTCCTAAATACCCTGTAATACTCCTATTTCTCTTTCAGAATTCTGTCTCCTTTTGAAATGTTGCTCTTGAATAGAACAGAGCACCAAACATGCCTCATATTTTACATCTGCTGTATAAGACAAACTATTTTGGCACAGATGAAGAATGTTAGCTGCCAAGTGATTCAATTCACAGCCATACAGTTAGCATCCCCTGCCCATCTCAAACATAAGAAATAGATAA
Organism: Brotogeris chrysoptera; assembly: GCA_030323915.1. Taxonomy (NCBI): domain Eukaryota; kingdom Metazoa; phylum Chordata; class Aves; order Psittaciformes; family Psittacidae; genus Brotogeris; species Brotogeris chrysoptera. The sequence continues at coordinate 23,474 of JARCZZ010025438.1, forward strand.
AATGCAACTATTAAACTATGTTTCAGCCTATTTAACTAAGCACAACACCTGTTCAAAAGAACAGAAGAAATGTGTTCTTGGCACAAGTTACTGTTTGGCTTGTTCCAAGCACCCTATGACAAAATCACAAGCTTTAAGACATACAAATGCTACTGTGACTAAGTATGAAAACCAGTCTTCACCAAGAAATACTCCTGACACGAAAATGCACTTGGGACAGATTATATCTGAAGAGGGTGAGTATACCTACTAATATCAGGACTTTTCCTACTCTTATAAAAGATAAAAACAACATCTGACTTCAGAGGGGCTGTTAACAGTAATTAATGACTGACAGCACTCATCACTTGAAGACATTTGAAGAGTACTTGGCAAAGCAGTGCAGTCATTCAACTGCATGTTGCCCTTTGCAAGTAACATCTTTTAGGTTTTTTTTACTTTTCTGGACTTGTTTTATTAAATAAATCATGATTCATAACAGTTGCTAAGTAATTTAGATGAGCGATGCATGGTCACAAGCAACTTCCACATTACATGCAATTCATGGATTAATGTTTGTCATCTCCAAACTGAAAGGATTTCTGCAGAGCTGAGATCAGCTGGATGTCTTATGAGGAACAGCTGAGGGAACTGGGGTTGTTTAGTCTGAAGAAAGGAATGCTCAGGGAGGTGAGCTGGAAGCCAAGGGGATCCCACAGCCCATCCTACAGTAGCGCTCAAGCAAGGCAAACAGGACGGACACAGATGATTCAAGCAAGGTCCAGCTCATAAGGCAGTGTCACAGCAAGGTGAAAGTCTACCCTTCAGATCAGGGTTAAGATCAGGTCCCACAGCCACTAGACAAGCCTATGCTCACAAGAGACAGCCAAGATCAAGCCAGGAAATCAGCCCAGGTGGGGTTAAGGTCTCAACCAGGTGGTTTCATCACCACATAAGGCATGGGACCTGTACTTCTGAGTATTTCACTCAGCAGGGACTAGTACTTCTTCAGCACAACTCAAGCAGACAGTGAACAGGTCCCTGGGGATGAGCTTAAATAGAATTGCTGGGCCCATGAGTGGGGGTGAAGGCCCCAGGTTGGGCTATTATCACCTACTAGTGCCCTCAGGGCTGTACTGTGTATGCAACCTCTCACCATCTTGCACAGTGTAACATTTCCGGGGTGTTTATTTTGTTAACTTGCAAAAAGCTCATTGGAACCGTACAAGGATGTGTCTGTGTTAGCTCTGGGTTAAGTAAGTCTTTACATCTTTGTGTCCAAAAGCAGTTTATTCACTTTTGCTTTTTACCACTTCTATAACTCAAGATGAAAACATGCCAGAGGGAAAGGCTTTTTAAGCAATGCAAATGGAGATTAGAAATAAACAACTCATGGAGTTAATTTAAATGTCATGAAGATAATTTAAAAGGCCTTTAAACTCTGCTACCACTTTTCAAAAACATTTCTCTTGTAATTCAGTTTCTCTTTGAAAGCCTGTTCAAGAATAAATAAACCTAATTCAAGTGTTCTGTTAAAAGATTTTTTAAAATCCCAAATTATTTAATATTACAACTTTTTTACTATTTGGCATGTAGAATTAGACAACAACTTGCTGTCAGAAGCAGCCACTGCTCACATTCAGAAGCATAAAATTCAAAATCTCACAGAAGGTGGAAATGAACATGGGGAATTAATGAGGACTGGGGAATCAGTCTGACCAAAGACATTGTCAGTCACACAAACCATGGGTCTCAGAACATAGCTTGTCTATAGTGACCAGTGTCATGTATGGAAACATTTTACCAGAAAGAATCTGAACTTTCTGCAGATTTCAATGCCACCATAAAATAATAAATAAAGAAATTTGAATGTGATCTTGTCTGTTCTGGGAGTGTAAGTGACAAACTGGTCTTGAACCTTACAAACTTCCAAGTTGATTTCCTAAGTACCAGGAAATCATGTAATCTCCCTGTCTTAATTTCCTACCAGTAGAAATGAAAGGTATTTCCTTCCTGTGTGAAGTAAAGCTTGCAATTTATTTTAGTTCCCCAGTCTTAGGGCTGTACACATCTTTAGACATCTAAGTTTTCCAACTTCCTATCACTAACAGAGTCCTTGTAAACTCATGAACTGCTAGTAGCATTGCTTACATTATGTATGCGAAAGGACCATTTGCTGATGAGGTTTATTAAGTTCTGGAGACATGCTCTCCAGGGCATGTAACCTCATGTAAGAGCTTCCACAGGACAGCAATTTCACCTGAAGTGGTGACAGAGTATCTTGTGGGCTGCCGCTGCAGACAGTCCCTGCTACCAGAGACACACTGGCGGAGTTGTAGCACTTAAGAAACCTAAGCACAGAACAAAGTAAATGGGACAGATAGCCAGTGGATGAAAGGAACTCTGGACACTAAGTGGTCCTGAACCTTGTAGTATCATTTAGGTACTTCTGATGATAAGTCCCTTTGCAGAGCAGAGAAATAGTAAGTTGTCTGTGCAATAATAAGTGAGGTCCCTGACTCAGTCCTGTGCACCATGTTCTCAGAAACTTGGCAACAAAGAGGCATAAAAGTAATCACCAAGCTGAAAGGAACTATTTACCTGGGATGAAGAAAAGGGTGGCTAAATGAAAAATGACTGGGGACATGAGCTGTGAAGAACTCAATACATGGGTTTCAAAAGCTACAACTACTAAGGGTTGAATTCAGGAGCCATTATGCCTGTGACAAAACCCCCTCTGCTTCGAGACAGTCAACACGTCCCCAGTGTTAAATGGACAGATAATGAGACAGAATGACATGAAATTATAAAAGGAGTGTACGTGGTTCATTATCAGAAACAGTTTCCTGATAGTGGCAAAGGAGGCTGGTATTTCTTCTGCAGTATTTCCTCTCAGCAAAAGTAATGAAAGTTATTCAGGATTTTTGGTGAGTGTATTTCTGTTACTCAAAATAAACGGCCTCCTGGAAGTAGATGTGCATTAAGTAAGGAGATAAGATGGAGAAGACAATTCTTGCTTTAACTTGAATACCTGCAGGGTAGATGTGGAACGGGGAATGGCTTCTTCCCGTCTTGTCTTTCACCAACCCTGCCAACTACCTCAACTGGCTGCCTTACTCCCTCCCCACTGTGGTGCTAAGTTAGTCTGAGCAAACCCCAAACTTCATGGTCCTGAGAGTGTGTGACTTCGCTGTCACATTCTCTTCCCTACTATGCACTACGGTGCACCACGTCTGCACCAAAGTTTCTATAAGGTATGGTGTCTCGCACCTGTCTCTTTTGCTTTGTTGAGCTGCAGAGGAGTGTGCTACCCACTATAAATATCATTGTTTCACCCCTCAGGCAGCTTTTGGGCTTTTGACAAAATCTACGTGCTACATGTCTGTTGTTAACCAGATCTACAGGTTCACTAAAGGGCTTTACTGTAACACCCAAATAGACTTTAGTATTATGCTGTGTTTGATTTCTTCTGGATGTCCTTTGTTAACTATCAGTAAAAATTATGAAGTAACATGAGTAGAGAAATGCAGACCTCTTCAGTGTTTAAACACCATGAAACAACATGCTTTCCCTCACCCTTTAAACCACAGATTAGCTCCACAAAGTATGAATCATTTTTATGACTTAGATGGATGTGTTTAATATGTTATTTGAAAACAGACACTTAACAGGTAGGTAGATCACCACCTCCTTTGTCACTGTGATTACAACATGCTGAGGAACAGAGGGCAGAGGATGAGGCTCAAAAATAAAGAAAAACTACATGAATACTGATGTCTTGGTGACAAATAGTCTATGGCTGTTATACATGACATTAACACTTTCTGCTTCTTTCCAGATACAGCATTTCACCCCTCCTTCAGGACATTTATGTATCCCTGGATTTTGTCTTACCTTGAAAATCCACTGTGCTGCTTTGACATTTTCTTCATCTTCATTTTGAAAGGTCTCCTTTGCTTGGCAGTTGTCTGCATGGTAGCTGTGAGTCCTGAAGTAGAGCAAAACTTGCCTCCACATTGAGAAATAAAAAGGCTGTTCCTGAATCCAATTTTACAATAACCTTTCTTGGAAAAGCACCACTTCTATTTAACAATGAAACAAAACCAAATCCCAGACATTGGGCTGAATGACAACAACATAGAGATGGCTCGTCCTTACACTGATGGGCAAACGTCAGGGCCTCTTGCAGCTTGCCAGTTCTTCCTACAGCCTCCACAGTTCTGGAGACAAACAGGATTATCTGCCTTCATATATCTGCGGTGCCTCATCCCCTCGGCATCGTGCTAGTTTAGAGATTAGATATACAACTTCATGGGTTTTAGTAAACTGAATGCATGTCAGAGGAATAGGCTGTAAAAATAATGAAACACATTTAACCACCTTAAAGTGGATATATTTCATTTACAGCTTGAAGAAAGAAGCAACTCAGCACGCAGTTATACTCTGCAGACAGCACGAAATGGAGATGTCTGTCTTAGGTCAGTGGTACCTGTCAATCACATCTTTTCTCACAGACTGAACAGATGGTCTACTGGTAATCCTTCCGGCTCCAATGAAAACACCACACAAGTAGCAGCCATCTCTGAGGATAGAGACAAACTAAATATAAAGACTATGACTCCAGGTAGCTTACTAATAGATTATTTCTCTTAGCTTTATAGAGGGCTGCCAGGATTTTGCCTTCTGTTTGTCAACATCCACTTGCTATTTATTTTTGGTGCTTTCTCTTTTGGTTTCTCTTTTGAGGGAGAATCACACACACGAAAATAAAAATAGGAGGAATATTAAATTATTGTGAAATTTTAATTTAAAGAATTTTATCAACATTGTTTATAGTTTTGGTCATTAGCAATGCTGTTGCAATGAAATCTAAGCAAATAATAGTGTTCCTTGTGTGGGAAAGCATTTGGGAGCCTTTTAAAACATCTTATCCTGGAAAGCAGAAAGTCAAACTCATACATATGTTAGTGTGCACTAAAAAGAATTAATCTGATAATATACTAATGATTTCAAAATACTTCTAGTTTTAATAATTTTATATTTTAAGTTAGTACTTTTGTTAGAGTTAGCTGAAGCTTCCAAATGAGAAGTTACCATAAATGGGGAGGCAAGAAAGCTTCCATTTTAAAAGCATCTGATGGGAAACTATCTAATTTGAAAGTTTACAACATCTTTTTCCAAGTTGAAAAACATGTCTAAGCCAACATTTTTTTTCTGTCAAGAGTCAAAAGTTTTGACAATTCAGCACGGTAGATATAAGGTAGGTACAACGCCATCTGCCTCCGTTTCATCTCTTATGAAAAGGGGTGTCTTGGTCACATCTCTGTCTTTTTTCAGAGAAATCAGAATCCACTGTGTTGGAAAAGACCTCTAAGATCATCAAGTCCAACCTTTACCCCAGCACTGCCAAGCCCACCACTAACCCATGTCAGTAAGAGCCTCATCTACACAGTTTTTGAGTACTTCCAAGGACTGCCATTCCACCACTTCCCTGGACAGCCTGTTCCAATGCTTCATCATCCTTCCCGTCAAGAACTTTTTCCTAATATCCAACCTAAACGTTTCCTGGCACAGCTTGAGGCCATTACCTCTTGTCCTATTGCTTACTTGGGAGAAGAAATCAGCCACCTCCTCTCTCCATCTGCCTTTCAGGTATTCATAGAGAGCAATGAGGTCCCCTCTGAGCCTTCCCTTTTCCAGACTAAACAACCCCAGCTCTATCAGCTGCTTCTCATAAGACTTCTAGTACAGGCTCTTCACCAGCTTTGTTGCCTTTCTCTGGACCCACTCCAGGGCTGAGAAGAAAAGTGAAGAGCAGCGAGAGAACACTTTTTCCAGCATTTGGCTTGACAAGCTGAATTGCATTAGAAGTCATCTTACAGGAAGAAAGCTGTTGCATAAGCTCTGGTAATAAGTCTGACTTTGGCAGAGTTACTGCTGAGGTTTAGATAACCACCTTCTTTTCTGTCCTCTAGCCAGGCTTACTGTCAGCAGCACTGGGTAGCTCAGCATTCCCTTTTTCCTTCATGAAGTTGCTGCTCTGACCTAGCCTCTTCTTGTGAGAGAGGAGGAAGTTAGAGGATATTTAATTTAATTTTATTTTATTGTATTTTAATTGTATTTCTTAACCCAGAAGAGGGCTTTATTTTACCTCATCCTGCACTGCTGCTTCTACACATTCAGGTGTGGACCCCCCTTGTCCAGACAAGAGCTGCTGGCACAAAGCAGCAGAGACTGACAGTGAGAGAAGGAGAGATGCTATAGGCTGCAAAGAGGGACTGAAGACTCTTTAGACCCTCCAGCTTTCAATACAGATGTATATGTTCATGAGACAGACACCTGTTCCTACTCCTTAAAATAATGTACCCTACTATTTCAACTCCACCTGCATTTCTCTCTCAAGGGTATAAATAGCTAGTTTTGCACTGGCTTTTCTGTTCCTGTTTCTGCAAAGCACTTCACTTTGAATTTTCTGACAATTGTTCTATTCTACCCGGGAAAAAAAATGAAGAAGTATTTATCATAGAATCATAGGATAATAGAATGATTAGGGTTGGAAGAGACCTTACAGATCATCTTGTCCATTTATTACAATAAAAAGTTAGTTCATTTCTCTTTTGAAAACACCATTCCTACTGAGGATATATGTGTGGTTCCTTAACTAAGCATGCAAAACTTAGTTTCAAAGAAGTGGTGGAGCAATCAGAAGGTTGCCTGGTATGACATTTGCAAAACTGTGTTACAGGTTAATTTCTACTTTGCACTACTTTTTTCATCCATACGGGGAGCAGTGCTTCGGGGAAAGGAAGATTTTAGATTTACAACAGCACATGTTTTCTTCTTCCCCATGTGTATGACCTTGAGCTAGTTTCTTCATATTTCTCTGCCTCGTTTTATCTAGAAAACAGACCCCCTCCTACTTTATATTAGTGTTGCATGGACTTAGCCACTGATTCTCAGAAAAGCTTCAAGCTTCACACATTACAAAACCAGCTAGATTCCCTCTAATGTTTCCCTCTTGCAACCCACAAGCAGACTTGTAGTATTTCTTCTCTGCTGTTGCCTCTCTCCTGCTATAGGGTCCTCCTTGCTAAAAAATAACAGGTTTAATTTAGTGTCTGCACCTGGCACTAGATCTGTGATAGCAGAAACATGTCCTGCTCTTGCAGTTCACCTATGGGGACTTGCTGCTGAAACAAGTCATGTGAGGAAGCCCATGCCGAATGCTCACACCCACCCCGTCATACAATGTACACGCTGCTCCTTTCCACATTGCCTTGGGAGGATGAGATTTAAACCTTGGAAAAGTAAACATGAGCACTCAGAAGATCTGATCTGAATCCTTGGATGAATAACCTTGGGGTAAAATAAACTGTTGTTTTAGGAATGGTAGCTCTCAAAAATGAAGCTAGTCTCTGTGCTTTTCTAGTGGATAGGTACCACTTTGAGAATGTTCTCCGTTACAGATTCTGCCATTTCTGATTTTTTATTTGTCAATAATATTTTGTGACTTAAAGAAGTGTGTTCACTTTCCTGACCTTCTAAGTGTGCTTTCCTTGGGTAAACTTTGCAAGCCACTTCTTCCATATACTAAAAACTCATACAGGCATGGTAGAGACAGCCGGGTGATGTACATAGTGCTGAAAGGTTAAATGGCAGGTGTGCAAAACACTTATGTAATTTGCAAAATATATGAGAGACATTGTTCTTATTACAAGAAGGAAAGGATAATAGAAATATACTCTCATGATCCAGCTGTCTGTAGTCTTACTGGGGGGATGACTCATCTGCACTCATTCTTCTAGTGTTAAACTATTGAACATTTTTATTCTTTGTGATTCAGGCAATTGAAGAATTTTATTCCTGCATGCTGATACGCTTTTCATTTTACTCTGTGTTTCATACATCAGTAAATGAATCTAAACATAGCAACTTCAAATGAAGATGCACTGCCATGAGTTAATGGACAAGCACTGACTTGACCAAAATTAGGTAAATGAGAATTGTTTTGCAGCACCTGAACCCTGAAGCATAGAGGCTTACCAAAAAGTAGGAGCACGGAACTTCTCCAAATGTAACCTTTAACAAGATCCAGTTCAGAGAATCAACCAGCTTGAATAAGGCACCATGGGGTACTCTCTGAAGCTGATGACAAAGGATGTATCTGCACTGGTTGCTGAGGATTACCTCTTGCTGTCATAGTGACGACAGGCACACGAGACAGGTTCCTGCAATGACTGTATAATGTTGCTCTTTCTCAAAGCTTACCCTTGCAATGAAGTTCCTTTACACCAAGCTTGACTCACGGGACTCACACCAAGTGAAAATTTTCCGATGTGCCTGAGCGTTTGACAGACAGGAGATAGGAGCACCTGTAAATCTGTAGCATACCTGCCATCCTCTGGCAAGGTGTTTTACAGTTCAACTGTGCACTTGTCAAAGGAGTAGTGCTATCATCAGCAAAGTTTTCACTACACTGTTTACCTCCTTTCTCAAACACTTGTGAGCGTGATGAACAGCACAGACTCCAGCCAGATGCTTTTTGCCCTCTGTTGAAGACCCTTCTGCGCTGTGAGTGCTGATCATTTCTTCCTGCCCTCTGTTGATGTGTCTCATTCAAGAGTTATGAATCAATGCACAGATCTTTCCTTTTAACCCAGGAGAGCTGGTTTTTTTTTAATTCTTAAGAGCACCTCAAGAGGCATGTCAGTGAATGCCTCTTGGAAATAAATCCAAGTGGATGGTGTCTATCTGTACCAACCTTTCCCACACACATGGAGAACTCCTGAAGAGCTGTGAGACATGATTGTACCTTACAAAGCTGCACTGACTTTTTGTTCATATTTTGCATTTATTCCATTACATGACATGGAATAATATGTAGATTAAGTATAATATTATGCAGGTATACTTAGGAACAATACATTGTTTGCATTCTCTAATATGACACATTGCATTCACTAATTTGATTATTCTGTTAGAGACTCTATTAACTTGCCTGGTACAAATGCCATGTTTAATGTTTGGTAGTTCCTTTAATGCTCCCTGGTACTCCTGTTTAAAAAAATAGTAATTACTATTACAATTATTTCTGCTATCTGCCCTTCTCTTTCTGCTAAGTCAGTAGGGGCATGCCTTCACTTTACAGAAACTAGGAAAATATATTTTACTGCAGCCTCCCAAACACCTTTGAAATGAATAGTAAAGTCAGAGTCTACCATTTATGATGAAGGAACATGCTGAATCACAGCTTTTCAAAGCTCTTTTCTATAGAAAACTGCAAGTAGTAGTCTGTCTTCTTTTAGCCAGACTGAATGGATGGTGCTAGACTCTCGCAGGTGGTGCAATTAGGCAAAAATACTGTGTTATGAAAAAAAAGGACCACAGATGACCTAATGCATGCTCCAAATACGAGATCACACTGGGCACCGAATTGAAACCATAAGTTTATTTTTTCTCTGCTTGCTATGGAATACTGAAACAATACTGGAAGAAAGGACTAGAAGTGAGAGAACCACAGTCCTGTGTATAGTTGTACTTGGATTCAGCCAGAACTAATTATAATTAATCAGTGGCACAGTAACGAAACCCCTCCTTGAATTAAAAAAACCCCACTGATACTGTGCAGGTATAATTTAAAGAACAGTGTATCCTCTAAATGGATGTCCTGGAAAATACAGAGACCATAGCAAAATGAAAAGTTAACTGTAGACATTTCTAGGGAACTCTACTTTGGCTGTCTTAATCTGCTTGCACACAAAACTCTCCAATCTATTTCTCTTTCCCCTGCCTTTCCTCCTTACATGTTAGCAGAATGACCCTTCAGGATCATTTCTGACTAGGAGTGGTGTGTCTGTGCACTTCATCACAGTATGACTGGAAAACTTCACTCAGAAACTGAAATCAGAGAGATGTTTTTTCTTGGAAACAGAATCATAAGCCTGTGGTTTCTGAAACACTTGGGCTTTTAGTCTGAAAAGTTTCCTGCTCCTTTTGCTTAGAGAGACAAAGCTCAACATATACAGGCCATTTTTTTACAAAAGGAAGAGGTTGTGCAGGGTCTATCTCCCACTGAGATAAGGGAAGAAAGAAATGGTGTGCCCCCAGTGCATGACCCTGTGCAGCTATAAGGGAGAAGTGTGACTGCAGGCTGTGAGACCTGGCGCACCACAACACAGCACATGCAATCAGACCTGCCTACCAGAAGCAGTGGTTCAGGAACTCCTGCCTGTTCTCCAGCTGCAGGAAAGAGCAAATTCGCCCCATTGCAGCACAAGAGGCAGAAAGCAAGAAAATACTGGGAACTGGAATAAAAGAATGCAGAGCCCAAGAAGGCATTTCAGTGCCTGGGGCATTGCCTGCCACCTCCCTGGCCCCTTCCCCTCCTGGGACTCTGTCACAAGATTGGCGGTCCCTCGCCCAGATGGGAAACAGGGAGAAGTGCTGGGGGGCTGGAGGAGCTTGCCTTGAGCGGAGCTTCTAAGCCCTTCTCAGGCAGCCTTATGTTCTCTGTGGAAACACTGAGCTGTTTCTTATCAGCTAATAGCATTGGTGGGCACCCACACGTTGTGTCCTGCAATCAGTCTTCTCAGTATGGGATTACACCTCCATATAAAACTATACACATACATATATGGGTATGCGTACATAATCATAGAATCATAGAAAGGTCTGAGTTGGAAAGGATCTTAAAGCTCATCTCATTCCAATCTCCCTTGCCGTGGGCAGGGACACCTTCCACTAGACGAGGTTGCTCAAAGCCCCATCCAAACTGGCCGTGAACACTGCTAGAGATGGGGCAGCCACAGCTTCTCTAGGAAGCCTGTGCCAGTGCCTCACCACTCTCACAGGAAAGAACTTCTTCCTAATATCTAATCTGACTCTACCTTCTGCCAGTTCAGAGTCATTCCCCCTTGTCCTATCCCTACAGGCCTTTGCAAAAAGTCTCTCTCCAGATTTCCTGTAGGTCCCCTTTAGGTACTGGAAGCTGCTCTAAGGTTTCCCCAGAACCTTCTCTTCTCCAGGATGAACAACCTAAATTCTCTCGGATTGTTTCCACAGGAGAGGCGCTCCAGCCCTCTGAGCATCTTTGCGGCTTCCTCCGGGCTCCCTCTAACAGGTCCACATTCCTCTTGCGTTGGGGGCCCCAGAGCTGAACGCAGTACTGCAGGTGGGGTTCCGTGCGAGCGTAGTAGAGGGGAAAATCACCTCCCTTGACTTGCCGGACACACTCCTCTTTTTAATGCAGCCCAGCATACTATATATATATGCGTGTGTATACATAAATGTATATATTAGTGTGTGTATATATATGTATATATAAAAGAGATATCTATAAACGTGTGTACAGTTGCATAAGGCCACGCACACAGGACTATCCCCGCACACCATATCCCCGCACACCCCCGACCGCTCTAACAGCCCCCGCGCCCAGCCGGCCGCCATCCCCACCCCTCCGAACGGAACGGCGCTCGGGGCGGGGCGTGCTCGGAGCGCGCTGTCCCTCCGAGGCTGCCGTCGCGGTCAGGTGAGCGGCGTCACATGACGGCGGTGGCTGCGGGGTCGGTGCGGAGCGGAGCGGGGCCCGGCGCGGTGCGGCGTAGCGGAGGGGCCTTCGGTGCGCGGGCTCCCTGACCCACCGAGGGGCGGCTGCGGCCTCCTTCCTCCCCCCCTAACGGCCCTCATCCGCCGGCGTGCCCCTGGGGTGAGTGGCAGCTGCCGCGGGGACTGGGGTGCGGATGTACCGCTGCGCGGCCTCTCGGGGGGGGGCTCTGGTGGGCCCGGAGCGGCTCGGTGGGTTCCGCCAGGCGCGGCTGATTTTCTGAGGGTTTGGGCTCCCCCGAACCCCTCTGGAGGTGTCGGTGAGACGCTGCAGGGAGTAGCAGGGCGGGACCAAGTGTCTCCCTCCTCCCTGTACCAGGCGCCTCTCTTCTTGGACCTCAGTATTGCTCGCTTGGTCCTGCAGCGGCGGTTACCGACCCTGCCCCGCTCTGCCGTTCGAGAAGCGTTTAAGTCACTCTGACCGGGTCGGGTAAGAGCCCGCAAACGTTCAGTTGAAGGACGCAGTAAATGGTGCCGTTGTTGTGGGTGTCTGCTCGCAGTAGTTTTAACTGCTGCTCCTTTTGTTCAGGATAGTTCCTGGTTTTTTTTGTTGCTGTTGGAACTGCACTTTCATTCAGTGATGCAAACTGTATGCTTGTTAGGGATGAGGCAGAATGTGTCAGTTTGCTCTTGCTTGCCTCTGTGAAGGGAGCCAGAAAAAGCTGGACATAGGCTGTATGGAGAGGCTTGATGCAGTTTAGGTTATAACGAATCCTGCTCCAGCCTCTGCAAACACACTTCTTGTTTTGGCATCAAAGTCAGGGGGAGATTAGACCATAAAGGAAGGAGAAAGAAGTGGTGAAGGTCACTGTGGTAATGTACTGTGTCCTTGCAAAGAGCTTCTGTTCCTGTTTATTTTTCAGTTTGATTTCTGTACAGAGATTATAGAAATTTTGTTGTTGTATGTTGACAATGTAACATGAATTTTAATTTATGTAACTTGTGTTTTGTTTCATTTTTATTGCTGCTGGGGTTTTTTATTATTTCCCAAAAGTTTTAGTTAAAGTGTTTCTAACATCTAAATACTCTTAGACAAATAACTGTACTAAATTACCTCTAATGTGGGTGGGTGGGCGGGCAGGATGTGCACTGATTTTTAACCCTGATTTGGAAGGAGGACGGTTTCTGTTATTTGAAAGGCTACTTGGGCACTGCAGAAGACTAGCCTTTATTCACATAACTTTGCTTATTTAAGAATTTACAAGACTGGGAGTTATTTAGTAGTGGTATCTCTTTTATCAGACTTGTGATTGGTTGCAGTTTGCTTGTAGGAATGGCTTACTTTTTTTTGTTTCAGTCACATTTTAGATGCTTTACAAAACTTTGATTTCTCTGGAAGTTCTAAGTACATTTTTAGGGAATGGGACACCTGATTTTTTTTTCTTTAAATATTGGACAGATACTCTGCTTTTTAATACTCGAATAAGAGGCCTCAAATCTGACTTGCATTTCTAGGTGCGTTTTGATTACCAATTAAGATGGATATCCGAGGTGCTGTAGATGCTGCTGTCCCAACAAACATCATTGCAGCCAAAGCTGCTGAAGTTCGGGCAAACAAAGTAAACTGGCAGTCATATCTCCAGTAAGTAAAAACTTTCCACATTTTTTATTTCCCCTCTTTTCCTCTTAAGTGTTAGACTTTTTGAGATTTTGGGTTACACTGGGACATTAGGTTACAGTGAGGAGCGTTCTCTCTTGGTCCTCTGGAAGTAATTGGAAAAAATCTGAGTGGTTGGGGAAAATTTTCTTACGACTTATTACCAGAAAGGGAACTCTACTGGTGTGAAACGAGCACTGTAATAGCAAATAATAGAAGTTGGGATGAGCATGTGGTAAAACTTCGGGATGTATATAGTGGCACTGGGAATAGTGAGAGAAATATTGTTCAAAACGGACATAGGGACAAGTTGAGGAAAAGAGGTTTGTGCATGAGGTGGGGAAACAGGAGAAGAAACAAGCTTTTATTAGTCCTCTGTACTCAGAAGTGAAATGCAAGTTTCTTGGAGCCATGCGTTCCTCATGACAGGTACCTATGAAGAACGTTGTCAAAGTGTAAATTACTATTATCTCACATGTAATAGCAAATTACTTCAGTGTTTGCTGGTTTGTAACTGAAGGGGCAGAAATCTTGATGATTCTGGAGGTTCAAACCATTCTGATGATGCTTTGTGATTATCAAAATTACAAAATAACAACAAAAAAAGTTTTGGTTTTTTTTCAGACTGCTGTGGTACATACATAATATATTATTATATATTAAAATGAAGTTGCAAAAACATGCACATGCAAGCTGAGAAATGCAAACCCATTAGCTTATTAATCACTACCTACTTTGCCCTGTGCAGTGTAGCTCAGTCTTGCCTATTCAGTTCGTTGAACTGTTTTATTTTTCCTCTTTGTGTTTGCGTGTCTGCATGGAGGAACTGATTTGCTGCTGGAACTTCATTTTTATAGGCTGTTTTTCAGATGGGTCAGTTCTTGGTTCAGTTTATAGTGTGACATTACAGTGGCTTTGCAGGCAAGAGAGGAAGGTTGGTGAGGTAGCTTGACAGTGGCAGCTACCAAGCACTTTTCAGGCAGTTTGTAGTAGCTTTGTTGTTACTGTGTGCTCTGTATCCATCTGATTGGAAGTGTGTCCTGAGGAAAATTGAGCAGCTGTTTCTGTCCTAGTGACAAATGAACTGCTGCTGGTTTGCAGTTAATCAGGGTGAAATTGGCAGTACAGTTGTGCACTGTAGTCATAAATGAGTATTGAGATAGTGGTTTTCACTGCTTTTCTAGTGGTTCAGACTGAAGGGCTGGTGAGATTCATCTGCTGCTTTAATTAGTATAAGGGATGGTTCTGTTTGGCAAGGAATTGTATTTTGAATATGTATGTAGTATTAATTGCTTGACAGTGCTTTATGTGGCCACCATTAATAATTTTCATTCATGCTTGGGCTCGCTGTCTGGTGCTGAATAAGGATGGGGGAGTTTTATGTATGTATTTATCAGCAAACTTCTATGTAGCTTCTTTTGACCAGGAGGTAGGGTTGGTGGTTTTTTTTTTGACTCCAGAAATAGAATTTGACTTTTGTTCTGGAGCCTATGAAAGAAGTATATAATAGTTACTTCCTCTCTCTGATAAGTTATCCAGGTTTTGGATTCTACTGTAGTGCATCTTGCTAGTGTTTGTTAGCCTTCTGTGAGACTGTTCAATGCTAGGTGCCCTTTCTATGTCAATGACAGCGTGTTCTGTTTATTATTGCTCTGAAATGATTTGTCTGTTGTATGTACTGATAACATCCTGGCTGTCTGGCTGAGGTAGCTTCAAGGATGAACTTCAGTGTTCCCAGAGGGATTGTGGAGCATTGTGAAGATTATAGACTGGGGAGTTTTCCTTATCATTAGTTATTGTAAAACATTGGAAGAACTTTTGGTGCTTCTAAGGAGGAAGTAAAATTATACTCAATTTTTGACTCACAGGGGGCAGTGCCAGGAGAAGCTGCACCAGCGCTGACTGGTTAAAAACCTGCCTCAGGGGGCGAGAGTGACCGGGAGCACAGAGAACAGGGTGGGTTTGAGGCAGTTTGCATGGGTAGGTGAGCGGGATGGCGAGCACTCGCCTTATGAGCAGGGCCTGGTCTGGGAGCTCTGCTCTGGCTGCCCCAGCTGTGGCCAGTGTAGGCTCCCAGACAGAGCCGATGAGAGGGGAGGCTGCAGTGCAGAGCTCGGGGTGTAGAGAGTGCCTGCACTGCTCTCCTGAGGGGTGGGTGCACAGTGGGCAGGGCTGCACTCTGTGCTCCCTGGTGGAGGTCCTCCTGCAGCCGGGGCTGAGCTGTGGGACGCTGTTACAAGGCCGGAAGGTGTCAGGGAAGCTGAGAGGAAGCAGCACTGCTTGCTCCAGGACCAGACTGTGCAGGGGCCTCAAGCGTCCACT
>JARCZZ010025441.1:0-14430 GCA_030323915.1 Brotogeris chrysoptera
AGCAGTAGTGATTTGTGTTATACCTTAGTTACTGGACTGTTCTTATCTCAACCTGTGGGAGTTACATTCTTTTGATTTTCCTCCCCATCCCTCTGAGACCGGGGGGAGGAGGGGGGGAGGAAGGGAAGGGGGCGGTGAGATAGCGGCTGCATGGTTCTGAGTTACAGCCGGGCTTAAACCACAACAGCATTGTACAGAGCACTGGCAATCCATTTGAACTACTGGCTTTATCCAAGGTAGTTATTTGATGATAACAGGAAGATCCAACAGAAAAAATAGACTAGAAATATTATTTCACTTTATTTTCTAATTCTGAATTTTAACGTTTTTTCACTGCCTCTATATCGCTAACTCACCTAAAACACTCAGAATGCATTTTTTCTTTTATCATAAGACTATCAGCTTTAATCTTCAATTTACTACCCCCAGGAAAACTCTCAAAAGTAAAAGTGGATTCGGTGAGAGAGGGCTATATGTAGTTGTCAGTCCTTTCATAATCTACTAAACAAAATCCAAAGCACGGTGTCAATCGTAATTTGATGTATGGTACATATTTCAATGTCAAGCTCTCAAAAGAACAGATGGTAATAGAGAACATCTTGCTACAGCTATGAAAATAGAAACATACTAATACAACCACTTCTTGGAATTCCCACAGCCACTACATTTACACAGTAGCAAGCATTTTACTAGCACACTTGTATTTTCTATGCAAAAAAAGACTGAAATAAATAGTAGTTTAGTCCAAGACAAAGTGACAAAAAGACTTCCAGTGTAAGCTAGGGGCAATACCCTGTCATCTGCCTAGTCTTAACAATTACGGTTGAAAATTGACTGTTCTCATTTACATACGCATTCAGATCTATATACACAGTTTATTCACCATAGCCAGGGTCTGGTTACATATGTTGTGTACACATGGTTATATACAGCATCAAGAAATAAATAAGGTGTTTTATAATATCCATTAAAATACTAACTGTGATAACTGAAATACAGTAATGCTTTTAAACATAGATTGCCTGTAAGAACTGAAACAGGAAGACAGCTACTGCTTAGCTTCTGTCCAAGAACATAGCATTTCCAAAATCCAAAGATAATTGCTTTACTGTAGTATTAGTTAAAACAAAAGAACATACCTGTTTTAAAGATGGCATATGAATGTATTTCTTTTTGGAGCCACTTTATACATCCTGACTAAATCCTAAATCTATGCATGCAAGACCTTGAATTACTCCACATGGTTTTCATCTACTATGCTCTGGGTAAGCCAGGCTGCTGTGAGAAAAAGCATATGTGATCTTGTAAAAGCAGGCCCTGTAAAGATGCATATATTCAAACTGTGGGAAACTTATCAGTACTTTGACTTTTGAGATTTTCTTCTCGTATACTTAATATTACTGTAGTCTACCACCATGCACAGAATTTCCTGCATTTTTCAACACCAAGAAGCAAGACAATAGGAATGTCAGTTCATTTAGTTCTTTGCTAAAGCTATAAACATGGTGGGAATTCTTGCTGAATTAAAATCACATATCTGGGTGATTTTGTGACTAATTAGTAGAAAGAAAAAGCCCTCCCTCTCAAACATCTCAAGATGCATATAAATAAGAGAAGAAAGGCAGAATCCTGAAAAGATTTCATTTTTGTTTCTACAAGTCTAAGTACAAAAAGTTAGGAAAGCTTTCAGAATATGAAAAAAAGAAATTATAAGCCAGTAATGGTCCTGAAGGAGGGGAGGATTGTGAAACTCCAGTTATAGGCACCAATAACGTCAGCGTAAAGAAATGGTACACGTATTGCAGCATACAAGTGCTTCCCAACCTTTCCAAGGTTTTGGTGAACCCAGATTCAACAGGAATAATTCATACTGCCTTTACACAATGTTAAGCAATAGAAACGCTATGCCTTTTGTTTTTACATCTTTCACAGAAGCATGGGTGAGTAACTGGAGAGTATGGACATCTCATCTTTCGCATCATCATTCCCAGCCTGTCATTTGCCTCCATGACTGAAATGGCTGATTCCTTTTTCAGTGCTTGTTTCTTGAAAGGAATCATGGAATACAGTACAAGCTGATACTTTAGCTGCTGCAAGATGGCCTCTGCTTTCTGTGCCAGCAGTGGGTGCTGCAGGGTGGCCTTTGTGAGGGGAATCAGGGCCTGCCCCATGCCAGGCACTGCCTGCTCCAGCCGACTCCAGCAGCAAGACCATAGGGCATGGTTGAGCACTTCTGCCATGGGTGGGCACCTCAGAAAAATGGTAGCTCAGAAAGGGCAAAAAAAATACCACAAGACCAAAGAGGAATAAGAAAAAAAGGTATGAGGAATCACACTGTGAACACCTGGGCCAGCCCAGAAGGTGGGAGGAGGTGACCCAGGTGCCAGCAGCCCACAGATGATACTAGCTATAGGAGGTAGATAATGCTGCCGATTTGCACTGCCTTGAAGTGAAAGGTGCTTCTTTAAAACAAAAATAGTACCAGTTTGGGTGCACCTCAGTGGTCTTGAAATTACTTCATCATGGAACCAATTAGGTTGGAAAAGACCAACTGTTCCCCAGGGCTGCCAAGTCTACCACTTAAACCATGTCACTGACAGCCTCCTCTACATGGTTTCTGAACACTTACAGGGACAGTGATTCCACCACTGCCCTGGGCAGCTTGTTCCAATGCCTGATCACCCCTTCGATGAAGAAATTGTTCCTAATATCCAGTCTAAACCTCTCCTGGCACAGCTTGAGGCCATATCACCTTGTCCTATCAGATCTAACTTGAGAGACCAGCCACCTCCTGGCTCCATCCTCCTTTAGATAGTTGTAGATAATCATAAGGTTCTCCCAGGCCTTTTCTTCTCCAGACTAAACAACCACAGTTCCCTCAGCTGCTTAGACTTGTACTCTAGGCCCTTTGCCATAATGTTATTACGTTATTGTCAATCCATCTAAAACCAAAGGACAAGAAAAGGTATTGTCTTAGAGGAGATGAAGGACACCCCACATGCAAAACTGTTTATGATTTTTAGAAATGGTTACTTTGTTCCTCTCACAGGTTTGTTGGTGATGCAGGATAAAAAAAAAAAAAGTGCTCAAGACCCAGAAGAGGGATTCACAACAGACAAACCCTGATGTCCAGCCCTTCTCATTCCTTCTTTCTTTCCCTTGCAAAACGGAACGCTCTAGAAAACCATACACATCTACACAAAGTATTCCTCTCCAAAGACAGGCCTCAGCAGCAGAGCACCACAATTGAAAAACCTTCCTCCTTCAGTTGTCTGCTTTGCTTTCTTTTTTATGGTCAAATGGTTCCCCAAGGGTGACATTTTATAAATTCAGATGGAGCCAGTGTTCAGTCAGAGGTCACAGCAGCGCACTATCTGACCTACACAAGAGAGAGGCACTGGTATTTAACTGAATCAGAAATCTTTCTTTGACTTTTGAGAAACATGCATGAAAGCATTTTGATTTAATGTGATTTGCATATTAATTCCATCATCTGGGTGACAAAGAAAGATGAGGTCATTTGGAGTGTTCTGAGTTCTGTGACAAATCTTTAGATATTTATAGTATTTTCTCTTGTTCTGCCTCTACAGTCTCTTCACTACTTTGAAGCCACACCAATTAAGTCAATTAAGAATATCATTACATTTTTTATACAAGATTAACCTAGAGAATGAAAAATTAAATTCTTAAAAGACACAATAAACTTGCATTTATATCAGTAGTTTGAGGGGTGTGGGAGTGTTGCCAGTGATTTAATCACTGATTTGTCTATGAAAATCATCACAGATTCAAAGGCTGGTATGTAACTCAGCTGTTGCTTCACTAGAATACAGCAATTGTAGTGTTTATAACAAAAAAGGATTAGCACAGATTTTGTACTGAAGATGATGTAGTTGAGGAAGGAAAGACTTTATCATGGCTTAGCTCCTTTAAATGACTTATCTGAGGATTCCTAAGTTCAGTATACACATGCTTTTAATATTTACAATGTTTTCCCACTGAGTTTCACAGCACCTTTCATCTTAGTCACATGAACTGCACGTGTGTCAACTGTGCATGAACTGTGCAAGCAGATGATACAGTATGAAGCCTGTGCTCTGCCAAAGTCTGGAAGGGCGATATTAATAAAAGTAAAACCTGTAAATAGTTTATGCTTGTCATAGTAAGCAAATAAGCACAGAAATTACTCTTTCAAAATCTCAAAATGAATGATTTAGAACAGGAGCAATGAACAATGCTTTCTGGTCAGTTATGCTACTGTTTTTCAGCACTACAAGTAGCAGATACTGTGGTGTTGGGTTTTTAACTATCTTCTGCGTAGGTATATCGCAAGCTTAACATATGCACTCTATACATGGTTCATTAACAAGAAACTATGCATGAAACAGACTTAAAGGTAGATACAAAAGTGACAAACTGAATAGGCCATGTTGGAATTTCCTTTTTAAATTCTACTGAGACCTTGTTCTGCTCATATTGATATTCCAACCACATTCACCCCTAACCAAAAAAAAAAAAAAAACCTTCAGCAAATGTTCTCTTTGAGAATTATTATTAAATGTCACTTACCAAAACACATTTTAAATATATAAATGACGTCTAATTTATTCCAGATTATATTGTCATCCAAAAGACAGCAAAATTTATGCCTGAGATTATAAATTGTTCACTTTTTTTTTCAATTTCTTTGGAAAAATTCTAATGACAATTTGAAGATTCAAAACACCATGTCCACCTCTCAAAAAGATGATAGAACATCTGAACACAACTAAAGAACACCCTTAGGAAGTGTAGGAGTCTGGGTTAAACACCATATTCCAAGAATGAATTTCAGAGAGCTTTTCAAAACAGAGTCGAAATAGCTGTTTAAACTCAAAAGGCGTCTTCAACTTCTCAGAAATTTGAACAAAATGACTGTAAATGAAGATATGTCATAAATCAAAATTAAATAACATTAGTGTGTTATTATAATGGTATAGATTTGACAGGAAAAGCTACGGTGCAATTCTACTTTTACAAATTATAATTCACATACAAAAATGTATGGATGAATACATTTCTGCTGCTTTTTTGCTGCTGTTGTTAAAATCTGCAGTACTCTTAGATGTGGTTATACAGTCTTTTGTGAGTTCTAGAGAAGACAATAGCCTTGGATGCACTCTTCTTGTGACCAGTGAAAGTAACCACTGCTAGGCAATTAGCAAAAACACTAGAAGCAGCTATACTCAACACTGGAGGTCAAGAGGTGCCACCTCTTGGCATTTTGCCCATGCTTTTCGTCCAAATATGAGGATACATTTAGAAAAGGCTAATGTGAGAGAACCTTCATGGCCTGAAAAGATATTCTCTGAATTACCTGCCTCTTGTCCTTCAGTAGCAGTTCAGTAACATAAACAGTATACTTAAATCAGGAAAAACAAATAAATGAACCATACATAGATCTTTAATTCTGATTATTTTAGTTACAAAGAAAGGAAATACTATTCCCTGACCAACTTTTTGTGGCTTTTTTTTTTTCTTTGTCTTTGTCACACCATGAAAGAACGCAATGAAGTTTTCAGATGCTAGTACCCATGGTCATTTTAAGAAAAGTTATACTCCAACATAAGTAACTGAAATTACAGTTAGATTAACAGTTTTAACAGCAAAGGCAATATACTCGTCTTTTGAAAATCCCTTAACTGCATAGTAACAGATAATTAAATGTGGCCAACAGCACATGCTAGGTAACTCTAAGATCTGAAGTTAGGTGTTTTTAAAGAAAAAAAAAAAAAAAATCACAAAACACCTAAGCAGCTGCAACTCATAACACATCAAAAAAGTTAATTATATTCTAATACTCATACACAGTATTCTGATCAAACAGGAGCAAGCAACTGAACAGTCCATCATCTTGACACCAGACACATCTTTTTTTATGCTTCTCTTGGAGAAAATAACTATGTGCTATTTCTTGCCAGTTATATATTCATAAGATTTTCCTTTATACTTTAGTGAGGACTTCCATTCTTTTATTTATAAGCTCCCACTAGAAAGTATTTCTAAAAACTTGCAACACCTGCATAACAGTAGTTTCCCAAGGACCTTATATTAACCAAGAACTTTGCGAAATAACATATAGGTAGTAAAGCAAACTACAAACTTAAAGTCTTAAGCAATCTCTGTAATTAACCCAATACTCGATCTAATTCACAGAAAGCACTTATTAGCTTTTGTAAGATTTTTACTTACATAAGAAGCAGTACTTTTCAGAAGAAACATTTCTGCTCCAGGAGCAGTCAGTCTGAATCAGGTTAGATATAATGTGATGACTACGAAATAAGGTTGGGTTTAAGGGAAACAAGACAGGTCCACAATAAAATAACGCTAGTGCTGTTATGCTAACTGAGCTATATTCCATAGGCATGATGTAAGGGCAAGAAGACAACATTTGTCATTTTATGGAACTTCTTGTCACTTTAGGACTTTGTTTTACCAGACAGAAGCAACTCTGTGCAGCTAGCTTGTATTACCTCAGATTCTGTGATGTATGGATTATCAAAAATGTCAATCACAAAGCTTTTAGCTTAGAGCTGGCTCAGTGTCCAGCTCATGTCTACTTCACTTTTTTTTGGTTGCTTGAATATTTTTTAAGAATAGTTTCAATACTAAAAGCCAGTCTAAGAGTTTGCCTCAAGGATCGTATACCAATAAACTAAGGCACCATAAATCACCTATCCTCCTCCTCCAAGGAGATTTACAAAGACATGTAGAAACAGACTCCTCCTATGCCAACTCCTACTTGACTTCCAGTAAGTTTCCAGAGCATCCTTCAAATAGAATCATAGAATCATTTAGATTTGAAAAGACCTCTAAGATCATCAAGTCCAACTATTAACCTAACACAATCAAGTCCACTGCTAAAACCATGTCCCTAAGTGTCACATCTACATGTCTTTTAAATATCTCCAGGGATAACGATTCAAACACTTTCCTGGGAAGCCTATTCCAATGCTAGTCATCTCTTTCAGTGAAGAAATTCTTCCTAACATCAAATATAAATCTCCCCTTGTGCAAACTACTGCTTGCTAATCAGGAGACCAACCCCCACATCGCTACAACCACCTTTCAGGTAGTTGTAGAGAGCGATAAGGTTTCTCCCTCAAGCTTCCTTTTCTCCAGGCTAAAAAACACCAGTCCCCTCAGCCACCCCTCATAAGATTTGTGCTCCAGATCCTTCAATCCTTCATCAGCTGCACTGCCCTTCTTTCAACATGCTCCAGCACCTCAATATCTTTCTTGTAGAGAGGGGTGCAAAACTGAATGCAGTTCTGCAGTGATGAAGTGCGGCCTCACCAGTGCCAAGTACACAGGGACAATCACTGCCCCAGTCCTGTTGGCCACACTATTTCTGATACAAGTCAGGATGCTGTTGGCTGCCTTGGCCTCCTGGGTACACTGCTGGCTTATCTTCAGCCAGCTGCTGACCAACACCCCCAGATCCTTTTGCTGGGCAGCCTTGCAGACCCTCTTTCCCCAAGCCTGATGCACTGCATAGCATTGTCATGACCCAAGTGCAGGGCAGAAACTGTATCCTAGTTTTCCTGCTGCACGGTGGCTTCCAGCTCGTCCTGTTTGTTGCCCATGCTGCATGCACTGGTTTAGATGCACTCGGCTTGGACTATTGATCCTGCCAACCTTTTGGGGGGAAAAAGCCCTAACTCCTATGTGACCATTCTCAGGTGCTTCCACGGTTTCTACCACATCAAAACGTCATGCATCTTTACTGTCACATGGATCTCCATTCCCTAACTATACTGAGACAGCAGATTGATGGACCTCACTACCAGACTGCACCTTCCTTTGTCTGTTGCTTGCTTTTATGATGACACAGAATCAGCACCACTGAGATTGGAAGGGACCTCTGGATGTCAACTAGTCCAAAAACTTACTCAAGACAGGATCAATTAAATTACAGTTGAATGCAAACAGCTCAGAGAACTGCAAAACCTCAGTGGTTTACTCAGTAATTTTAGGGCACTTGCAAGTAGTGACAATACAAATTCTGTGGTGTTGTCTAAAACCAATAGCCTAAATCCTTATGTTATTCCTGCAAGTGTTTGTGTTATTACCTACTGAAGCATCATGAACTTATAGTCAAAACTGTTACATTCCTGTAGAAAAATTTAAGATATAACCAGCAAATACCTTTGCTTGTTTAAATGATAGCTGCTTAATAGTTTAAATAATAAGAGTGGCTTTTAATTAGAGGGAGAGTTACGTGCTATGGCCTAAGTACAACACATTATTGAAGTTCTTAGCTTTTTCACTGATGAAAGAAAAACCTAATTAAATGATGGCAAACATTCTAAAAATACATAGTAGAGTGAAAAATATAGGGTTTTTTTGTAAGCAACTAAGCAATAAGACATTAAACAGATGTTAATGAATGGGAGATAGGCTTGGTTTTGTGACTGTAGGAACTGAAGCTCTGAAAAAAAAACACTTTTACTTAGACAAATATATTTTACTTGTTGCACAGCAATTTATCAGGAAAAATAAGAATTTTTTTTCAGATTCACTTCAAACTTCAAAATGATACTGTTAACACAGCTGATATTCATTTTATCTTCTGTGTGCATTCAAGGCCTAGAACCTGTCCAAAACCAATGCACTGGCTCTATATAATAAAGGTAACACAAGTCATGCCGCTAGCAATTTGTATATTGCCATTTCCCTTGCGTTGAAGGACCTGAAGATCTTTAGCTCTCTCAGTGAGATCTCAGTCTTGCTAATCTTGCTGCTGCTCTGCTTGAAGACTCCAGGAAGGTTGCTAAGGGAACTTAACTAGAGTAAAATGACATCAAGTAGAAAAGTTTGTAAAATGTCAGTTAGGAAGTACTCCTTGAGGCAAGCAAGCTGGAATTTACTTCAAGGAAGCAGAGAGATGGAAAAATAGGTGTATTCATTCATTTATCTCCCAGTTCTGCAAATAGCTCACATAAAAGAAACTTAGTTGATTAAGAAAATCTATTGTGTACAAAACACTGCTAATTTATCTGCTGTTTCCTTTGGTCTAGATATTCAATAAGGACTCCTGGTCTCCATTCATGCCATTTGTTTGAGACTTTCCAATTCTTTGGTGCTTTGGTGATTATACAAAACTCTCTTTTCAATCTCTTGAAGCCAAAGAAAAAAACCCACTCTGATTGACTAAGGAAGCACACTGATGCTGTATCCTCAGAAAAACTCTAAGACCTTAAATTTCACTTCTTATGAACACAGAAAATAAATTCAAAGAGTACATCTCACAAGCAAACACAGCAATAACTAGTAACTACTATGATGCAAATCTTCTTAAAGCATTTCTACAAAGTTAAACTCCTTCAACACTTGCAGTCTGACAACATATACACAAAGTGTTTGTGCGCTGCTGTGTAACCTACACACTTTGGCAACAAATCAGAAGCTCTCAGTCTGGGGTTGTCCACTGTACCCTCTGTATCTCTATTGAAAGTTTTTGTTTATGCTAGCAATTATTATCTATCACATATTGTCGTTCCCAAGAAAAGTTCCGTGCAAAGTCATGTTAATGTCACCGATGTAGAAACTTCTACATGAATGTCTTAAAACTGTTTTCATTAATACTGTAATGAATAAAAATATTAATTCCTTCTGCCAATTGACTAGGCGAAATAGAACCCCAGGAGGCTTATAAGCTACTGAGAATATCAAAGTATTGCACAAGAACAAAAGCTAGTTTTATATAAACACATCAGTACTGTCTGTTCACATCTGGTTCATTCCTAAAGAGAGAGTAAGCCAGTTAATTGCTTTAGGCTTAATTGAACTGATGTTCAAACATTTTTACCAACTTTGTAGTCCAGATCTTGATAGGAAGCTTTGCCAATATTCTGCATGTTGACATTCAAAAAAATGTGATTAATGAAAAGACAGAACCCTGTGCTACAGCACTGTAGCACTGTGCTTTAAATATGAACAGAGCTACTCTGTTTCTCTGACAGTAAGAGGAATGAGAATGAGAACAGCAGCGCTTACAGAACTCTTCAGCTCCTTGTCTTGTCTTTTTTTAGTTTTTTCCCCTGAAATTCAATGTTATTTCTAGAATGCTGTGTTTCACCTCACCTTCATTAAGAAAAAAAATCAGGAGTAGAACTTATCTGACAAACAGCTGCAGTCAGGGATTAGATTGTGACAGTGTGGGGAACAAACAACAGCTGCACTCAATCACCTTTATGTTTTCTTTACACTTTTCTGTATAGATAACTTACTGTTATCTCTATGTCTAATCATAGAATCATAGAATAGTTAGGGTTGGAAAGGACCTTAAGATCATCTAGTTACAACCACCGTAACATGGGCAGGGATACCTCACACTAAACCATGCCACCCAAGGCTCTGTCCAACCCACCCTTGAATACCACCAGCCGTGGAGCATTCACAACTTCCCTGGGCAACCCATTCCAGGGCCTCACCACCCTCACAGTAAAGAGCTTCTTCCTCATATCCAATCTAAACTTCCCCTGTTTAAGTTTGAACCCATTACCCTTTGTCCTATCACTATAGTCCCTCATGAAGAGTCCCTCCCCAGCATCCCTATAGGCCCCCTTCAGATACTGGAAGGCTGCTATGAGGTCTCCATGCAGCCTTCTCTCCTCCAGGCTGAAAAGCCTCAACTTTCTCATCCTATCTTCATACGGGAGGTGCTCCAGTCCCCTGATCATCCTCATGGCCCTCCTCTGGACTTGCTCCAACAGTTCCATGTCCTTTTGATGGTGAGGACACCAGAACTGTACACAATACTCCAACTGAGGTCTCAGTAGAGCAGAGTAGAGAGGCAGGATCACCTCCTTTGACCTGATGGTAATGACAGCTATTGACTTAGAAAACACATTTTTTGCTTGTCAACAGCTGCAAATCTGTTGTATTTAGCATTTTTGAGAACACAGTATCCACCACTGTGAATATGCACCTCTTCCTGTTCTTGTCCAAGCCTTCCATTTCTGCTTCAATAGGAACCACAGCAAAAAGAAAATAATTAGAAGAAAATAATTGGACATACAGCCATGCCAACCTGTATGACATGGAGAGTAACGCTTTTTCAAATACTCTGAGTAATACTTAATGTTTCAAGTTAAATGATTAAATCTACTGTTTAAGGAAGCCTGTGATATGACAGTCTTACACAATTAGCACTTCTTGTAGAAATATTAATCATTCGATAATCTAGTTTTAAAAATGCATTTGGAATAAAGACTACAAAATGATGAACACATTCGGTTTACAAAAACTCAGTGCATACTTCAAACTGAACTGCCTAGGTGATACAGAGTTACAGAATCATGGCAGTTTTGAGATAGTACCTGAGGAAAAAAAAAACCAACAACCCAGAACAATATAGCATTG
This sequence comes from Brotogeris chrysoptera, assembly GCA_030323915.1. Lineage (NCBI taxonomy): Eukaryota > Metazoa > Chordata > Aves > Psittaciformes > Psittacidae > Brotogeris > Brotogeris chrysoptera. The sequence goes on from JARCZZ010025441.1 coordinate 11,407, forward strand.
GAGAAAGATGCTAAATGAGGAGTGCATACATATAGGCAAAACAGAGCAGAAAAAAAGCTAAAGATGATGCTGGGAATCTGAGTATCCAAATGTTACTTGAGTATTAAGCATGTTCTTCTAAACAAGCACTTGCTTTGAAAATTGTTAAGTGGGGAAGAAGATCTATCCCCATTAACCAGCCAGAGGAATGAAACAACACCTTGCTGTGGATGAAGGACCACAATCTAAAGTATTTTGAAGCTTGGAGAAAAAAGGGTTTGCAAATGTGAAGCGTTTGAGGAACTTAGTCTGTGAAAGGTAAATAAAGAAACAGCCACAGTGAAAACGACAGGCAGAATAAAGAATTTGAAAGGTATGAGTTGGACTAGCTTGTTGTTTCACAAAACAGAATGGGAAAGTATTTCAGTAACTGAAATAATTTAGCAAAGTCTGCATTAATGCCGCATGGCTGGAGAGCAAAAGTAACAAGAGAAATATCATGCAAGAAGCAAGAAGAAATGGCCAGATTCACTGATTCTGAACTGAAGAGGTTTGTATTTGTCAGCCTGAGGTCTCCAGCAGCCAAGAAATAAAAAATAAAAGCTTGAGAAGACAAACTGTTTGCTAGTTAAGCTTGTAGCTGAATATGTAAGTTAGGCAAACATTTAGCTTTGACAGAAGATTTAGTCTGAAACAGAAAAACAGATTAGCTACAATTACTATGGCAAATTGATAAAGTCATGTCGCAAATAAAATTATTCTGTGACTTTATCACTGAAGAACAGGATCAAGAATGGTGGCCTATAGCTCTGCAGAGAGTGATGAAGGAAGAAGGACGAGTTATGGGAGCTAAATAACAGCAATTATTACAACGAACGCAGCTTAATTTTTGAAGAGAATGCTAGCTTTAGAGTGCAAGGTATATCCCACTTTGGCTACTGGGAAACCATTAGAGACTTTACTGGTAGCAGAGAACAGGGGTACCATTTCAGAGCCTGAGAGTGAGTGAAGGGACTGGTTTACACTGCTACATCCTATTAGCTTTGTCAGTAAGGGAGAGAAGTTATAGCTGGTTTCCAAAGACACCAAGTTTATGAAGTTAATATGCATTTGACAGCTTTGTGCCCTTTCTAGCCTTCGCTTCCAGATCTCAGGGCCAATTTCAGTTCATTCTTCCTAACTGTAAAGTTCCTAACCATTAAATTCTCCTTCAGGAGAACCAGTGGCTACAGGGAGAGACTCATTTGAGAAAAGGCATAGCTTAGCTATTGTTCTTTCATTTGGCTGGGTTCTCAGTACCCAGGATGCTCCAGGCATTAAAGAAAAATTTCTCATCAGTAACATTAATACATGGAGATGACACTTGGATAAGGCTGGAGGTTGGCAGTTCTGACAGGTTTTTTCCTATGGCTCCCAAGTTTGAAGAGAATGTGTTAATAAACATACATACTGCTAGGAAAGAACAAGTTCAGTCCCTTACAGCTGTTAAGAACAAACTAAAGAGAACTATTCCTTTTGCATGGGCAGAGAGAAGATCAGAAAAGTCTGAGTTCAATATTAGTAACAAAAAAAAAATCCACAAAATACTATTCTTAAGCTGTGTTTCTCTGAGGCAAAATGCCAGGATAGTAATTTATTAAATCTTGAACGCTGTAATAATTTTAGAAATAGAAGCAACTCATAATGTTTAGCTTTTAGCTAAAATACAAGTACATGTAAATAAGATATGAGCTGTTCTTTTTCAGAATTTATTGGCACCACAATCAAATGTAAACCCTAACTATATTAGAGTTTGAAGATAGTTGGATTTCAGACATATACAATACAGTCCAAGACTAAGGAACTAGATGCACAATCAAATTGTGAAGCTCAGCTATATTTAATATGTCTGCTGCAAGCCTCTAATAAATGCATGCATGTACTGATACAACTTCTGGTTTTCCTTAATGAAACTCATTACAAAGAGCTGCATCAATCCCCTGCCACAAGACAGCTGAGGTCCAACACCACCCATTAAAAGAAACTGATTAGCATGAAGTCAGAAGCCATATTAAGGAAAGAGGAGGCAGTAAGGGCAGCAGGATGAGAGCTGGCTGTAGAAAGAAGGCTGGCAAGAAGCTCGCTGCTGACAAGACAAACAGCAACAATTCTGGCAGACAGCTGCGCAGCAGGCACTTATGTGGAAGCCACGTGAAGAAGTACAAAACAGTGAACTCTCACCAGGACAACCACTGGCTGCACAGAAGAACCGGTTCAGCTCCAGAAATTATAACCTGAGAATATCCCAGGCATTAAAGTGAATGAATCTATACTCTCAGACTAAATTGCTGTTGGGAACTGAGATAGTGCCTGTTCCATTTATAGCCCCAAGCTTTTATGTTCAGAAGCAAGGGCTGACATACCATTCATTTTTCCTAGTCCTAGTGAAGGAATTCTCTTGTGCATTCAAAAAATGTCTGTGCTTCTTTGAACCTGCCACAAGCTGAAATAGAAGGACTCATGTGGAGAGAGAGAGAGAAAAACTCAAATTCAGTTTTCCAGAGAATTCCACCATTTGCTTAAATTGTGACTCAGACTTTCAAAACTGTTTTTAAAGGAAGCAAGCAAAAGGGACTTCAAAGCTCGGGGTGGAGGCGATAAAATCAATTTATTCCAAACTATTTGGAAACCGCGTATTGTTTCTGAATGGTTCTGATGGTATTATCATATTTTACATGCATACTTCCATCTTAAGTCTTAAAAACATGAACACAACATACACTTGATGAAAAGCATTTACCAAGAACTCATTCTAACCTTAATCTGTCATAATAAATCAGACTCCAACTTACTAGTTCTTACTCACCATTTTAGTACAGACTATATATTTTTAGGTTCTACAAAAGAATTATTTGAAGACACTAAATGAATTAATTAGTACAAAAGAAAGATTAATATTTTTGGCTTAGTTCTCTTCATGAGTACCTTCATTACTGACACTAAAAATATACACATGAATATAGCTCTTGTTTTGAGAGGTAAAACCTTAATATAATCTTCACAAGA
>JARCZZ010025441.1:26366-41153 GCA_030323915.1 Brotogeris chrysoptera
AGAAATGTGCACAACATTCAGAACGCTGAAAACCCATGGATTTCTGTAACACTGCACTGATGTTCTGCTTTGCTCTCCGTTCTCTTCCTATATGATTCTTAGCATTTTATTTCCTTTTTTGACTGATCTTTACCATTAGGCTGATATTTTCATGACTGTATCTGTAATGAAAAACCGATATTTTTCCTTATTACACAGTAACTCATTATTGTGTAGCAAGGACCAACTCAAAAGCCATCATTTAGTACATGAAGGAAGAAAAAAATCCTAAAATCTACCTAACTAGAATTTCACCTGCCATTTTGTTGCCGATTCAGACAGTGTCTTAACGCACCTCTGCCATTCTTCACAGATAGCCATAGCCCTGTTTCCCCCACAGTAACTTGCAGTTATAAGTCATCTATGCCATTCCACTTTCCAGGTCACTTAAAAAAAATATTGAATTGTTCAGAACCCAGAATAAATCCATTTAAGACTTCCTGCTCTCCATCACAAAACCAAATAATTTGCTACTATCCCCAGGTTTTGTCTTTCCATTGGTTATTTATCAAAGGAAAGACATTCTCTCTAAAGTCTTGGCTGTTCTGTTTTCATAAAAGCCTCTGTTGGGAGATTTTGTCAACAGACATTGGGATGTCCAAGTACAACACATCATTCAGGTCACCCTCATCAGCAACACGTGCCAAGTCCTTCAGAGAGCTCCAAAAATGACTGTTATGCAAGACTTCCTTTCACAAAAGCCATGCTATTTACAAGTATATCTCCCGTATCTAGATTTTGTTTATCCATTTGTTCACGAAGTCTAATCTGAAGTAATTTCTGCTACTTCGTACAGCAAAGACTTACAGGCATTCAGATTTCACATCAATTCCTTTCTAAAAACTGGCATCATATTTGCCATCCTCTAATCATAAGCGCCAAGACAATTTTAAATGAAAAGTTATGCATCATCAATAGCAATACAGCTATTTCCCCCTTGAGTTCCTGTAGCACTCCTGAGTGAACACCATCTGTTCCAAGCAGTTTCTTATCAAGGAAATAGGTGCTCTCCAGACATATTGAAAGACTCCTCCTGTTCCATATTTTGATGCAGCAAAGCAGCCAGATACAATTAAACATTTCAAATTAGCAATTCAATAAACTGCATGAATCAAATTCACCTGCTGTATGTTGTTGTTGCTGTCTGGCTTTTGACATCACTGGCATAAATTACCTGACTGCCTAGTGATGCCAGAAACTCCACTGAAACATTGGGTGAAAGCAGAAGTTATGGAAACCTCTGTTTTATTAAATCAAGTATAAAAAAAACAGTAATGAGGTCCACTGAGCTACAGAAATGCACAAACTCACGCTTTCATTACCTCATTAGAAATACACAGAATCTAAATATGCTCCTTATAGCAAACACCTAGGAATGGAGTTCTTAAATTCTGCTCTACAAACAGAACCCTCCTGAGTGAGAACAGGAAAATAAACACGAGAAGTCAGGTAACACTAACCCATATTTGCATATTTAAGATTCTCAGATGACCTCTTAATATTATTTTGGCCCTTATATAACAGTAGCAAAACCGAAAAAGCAGACATTGCTTCAAAGACTTTGCTAGCTTTTCTCCACCCCCAAATGCACACAGATGAGCATGTGTATTTTGACTGCTTGGGTGCACAGGCAGAAAAATTTCTAGGACAGACACTAGATCCAAGCCATTCTGTTCCATGACAATATAAGCTTGACTGAAAAATTAAATCCAAATGTGCCCATTACCATGTTTCATTGTTTCATCATTATGAAAGCCAGTTTTTACTTTCCTGCTAGTGGAACTGCCATGATACACAATGCTACTGCTTCAAGGTCCACATTTGTTATGATAAAACATTTATTATCAGCCTTCAGTAATACTGACTGCTTTCACAAAACCTGTTAGCACATCGTGAAAACTGTAGCTGCTTTGTAAGACATAACAATCATATTAGATGTATAATAACAAGTATTGCCAGAGTTACATGAATTAAAAATAGAAACTCCTATTTTTCCTAGAATTGCCCACTTATTTCTGCTAAAACTTTTTTATTCGGATTTCTGAGTTTCTTCAGGTGCATGACTTTGCTTCCTAGCACTTGATATTTTAACAAAACATTTATTAGGAGGAATTTTTCAATGGACAAATTGCAGTCAGGCATGAAATTGATACTCACGAGTACTTTATTCTGGTTTTGCTTCTGAAAATCCACATCTTGGTTCCAATTTTTTTAGGATATTTTTGTGAGAAAGTTCCTGTACAACTCCAGGAATAGTTTCATAGTTTTCTTAAAGATTAATGATGAAGTTAGAAAGGTGTGTGGCATCCAGAAAAAAAAACATTAATTTAAAAGAGTACTTTCTAAACCTTATTATCTCCTGAAGAATAACGAAGACACAAAAGTAAGTCTCCTCCTGCCAGAAGACTTCCTCCAAAACATTCTGAGCTCTGCAAAACTGTTATCAAAAAAAAAATGTTGCAAGTGAAGTACAGAAGTCTGGAGCTGCAGGGCATAGAATAATAGAATAGTTTGGGTTGGAAGGGACCTTCAAAGGTTATCTTGTCAAACTTCCCTGCAATGAGCAGGGACATCTTCATCTAGGTCAGGATGCTCTGAGCCTTGTCCAACCTGACCTTGAGTATCTCCAGGGATGGCACATCCACCACCTCTATGGGCAACCTGTGCCAGTGTTTTACCATCCTCAGTGTAAAAAATTTCTTCCTCGCATTCAGCCTGAATCTCTCCTGCTTTAGTTTAAGATCATCACCCCTTGTCCTATCACAACAGTCCTGCTAAAAAGTCCCTCCTCATATTTCTTATAGGCCCCTTTTAAGAATGGAAGGGCCACAATAAGGTCTCTCCAGACTCTTGTCTTCTCCAGCACGAAGAACCCCAACTGTCTCAGCCCTTTCTTACAGGAGAGGTGCTTCACCCCTCTGATCATTTCTGTAGCCTTCCTCGGGACCCTCTCCATTAGGTCAGTATCTCTCCTGTACTGAGGACTTCAGAGCTGGACACAGTACACCAGGTGGGGTCTCACCAGAGTAGAGCATATATGCCAAACAGACTGTTAACGCCATGGGATATTCAAAACTGAAGTTTGTAGGATTTGGAAAAGTGTGCCAGGTGTGTCTAACAGAGGACACTGAACCCTAGGTTTGCCAGGTACTGAAAAGAAAGTTATGCCAGAATTTCTGTCGCAAAGCTGGCAGTCAGGCATGCTAGGGAAGTCTAGTAAGGATTTTGGCACCCCACTGCAGAGCTGTGACTGTAAACCTCAGGAACCCTTGGCTGCTTGATAATGTCACTGAGCAACTGTAGCACACAGGGGGGATGCTAAAATCTAGAAATATTGTATTTCAGTGTTTCTAGGAAAGCAGAAAGAATCTCTGTCTAGAAGGTAATTAAAATTAGTATTACCTATGTAAGACCAAAGCCCACCAAAAATAATGAAACCCACAGACTTTCTTACAGATGAAACCCCCTGCAACTTTGATATCTATACTCACTAGTTATATTCAGGAAGAAGAGACATCAATTTTGACACAGGCATCAAAATGAATCATTTCACTATCAGAAGCTGATGACCTGGTTAGATGCAGATTGGGTCTAGAAGGTCTGTAACCTATACTCTTTGAACTGCTCTTGCCGAGTAGCAGCAACTGATACAGCTCAAGCCTAGATTTTAGGTACCATTCCAAGTAATTTGGACTATGAAGGGTGGAAGGAAGGAGTGGTAACAGAAGTCAGTAACAATATTTACAAACCAAAACTTATAGAAGATACCTATTAGGCTTCATGTTTTAAAGGCAAATTTTGAAGCATTTGCAACATTATCCTTTTAGATGTCTACTCTGTGCATTCACTGTTGGTTTGACAGTCTTTTCTATCAGCATCCCTTCCTTTAATTTCAAGACAGAGTCAAAACCCAATCAGATTCATCTGATAATTGCAGTAAGGTTTTACTTTCTGAAAAGAACTTGTCTTATGGCTTCTAACATCTCATTAGATCAGATAATCACTCCCATATTGGAAGAAAGAAGTAAAAAGGAGCTACTTCCCTTCCATTTTCCCCAAAAGGCAGCCACAATATTCAAAGTATTTCTACTTAATTGACCAACTGTGCATTAAGATGAGTGTGTGTTTGAGGAAAAGAACAGATACTAAATCTGTTTTAAACATCATCTATTGTCTGCTTCCAGACTTGCCTAAAAAAAGTCATCCTGGTTTTGCAGTGAAGAAAGAGCTCTGAAATGCTTTTGGTAGCCTTGTTCAAGCCCTTCCTCATTCTCAATTCCATTTGTTTCTGAAGAAATGCATTATCCTGCCTGAAGAAATGATAGTAAATACCAATTTCTTACTGCCTAGTCTAGCTGACAGTGGAACAACTTTTTATATCCTAATTACCTCAGCATGACTTGTAAGAGCACAAACCAGTTCTGAGTAGCAGAAGCATTTTTAGACAGCTGAGAGAGACTTCCTAGGAAGGTGGATTAATACCTGGAAGAAATTAATGTGTAGATGCTAAGACAAATTATATGTGTTGTCTACCAAAATCCCCTCACAACAGCATGTTTTTTGCCTCTCTCATTTTCTTCAAATATATCTGAAAGATGGTTGAATCTATTACAGAAAACAAACAACCCTTGAAAGAACAGTTAAAACTCACCACAAATTATGGCCTCCCAGAGCAACATTTTTCATCTAATCCACTAATAGTTACCAACACCTCTTTGAAAGTTTCACCTTGCAAAGACGCAGAGCTCAGAGGGCCATTATGGATGATGAAGCTGTACAGGGAAGCAAGGGGAGGACACAGCTATCACTCAGTGGAAGCAGAAAGAAGAGAAAGCTTTACAATTGAGAAAATACTCCCATTGCTCAATGAACAAGTGTTTTGTAAGTACAAAACTGTCTAAGCCTACATAAGTTTTATATGCATCAGTTCCTAGTATTTAAATCCGATGCAAAATTTAAAGCTGGAGTAAACTGTTACTCAAGCAATTACAGATAACACACACACACACACAGAGCTTCCATTAAACCAGGTACAAGATAAACTGACAGCAAATTTTAGAACCATAGAATTATAGAACAGCCCAGGTTAGAAGGGACTTTGGTTCAACTTTCTGCGGGAAAGGAAACCTTAATAAGATTAGTTAGAACTCTGTTCAGTTGCATCTTGAAAACCTCCAGCAATGGGGACTCCACCATGTCCCCGGGGAAGTTGTTCCAGTGAATGATTGTTCTCACTGTAAAAAAATTATTTCTTATATCAGGATGGAAACTGTCTTTTCCAAGACAATTCACGGCTGCAATTGCCCAAGGATACTGCAGGGTAATGAAAAGGAAATACCAAAAAATACAAACACAACAGAATACCAATGCTCATAGAATCTTCCTGTCCAGTATCAGCACTCATCACAAGAAGTTACCAAGAAAACTGAATAAAGAACCTTTTGCAATTGCTAATGTATTAATTTACTAAATCCATTCAGAATTATTCATGATTTTTTGTTCTTTTTCAAAGTGATGACAAATAAAGTTACTTTAACAGATAGGCTTAAAATGTCCACTTCTTTTTTTCTTTCCATAAAGCTTCTTAACAAATATGGTTTTAAAGGGGATTGCATTACATCTGGAGGTTATTCATACCTTAGTAGCTCCAAATACTGTCCTCAAGTGGGCTAGAAAAAGATTTATGTTCTTTGGAAGAACAGAATATCATCACTAACAAATATAATAATGTTCCATAAAATCTGAAAATGAATTAGATTCAGCTACAAAATACAAGTCAGTATTGCTTATTAGCTGGAATTTTGTAGGAGCAAAACTGTAACGGTATATTGGGATACCAAGAATCTGACCTTCTGTGACTCAAAAGAACCAATAGCTGTAGAGAAACTGCTCCCTGTGGTAAGTACCATGCCCAAGACTTAACTTAGATATCTGAAGTGCTACTTGGTGGCACTTCCAAACAGGTTGACTACCTTCCCTGTGAACTCATCTACATTAGTACATCAGTTCAGATGATGAATCCAAGGCAAGTTTTCCTTAAACTTGCTTAACTGTGCTTTGGGTCCCATTATGGAGCAGTCTCAGAGGACATCAGCTTGATTTTTTTTCACATGAAGGTAAACCAGAAAATACATTCCTGACCAGTAATGGGACCAAACAAGAGGCAGGCTGAAATAATGCCCCTAAAATGTATATTATGTGGACCACACCAACCATTTCACAGATCTGCTCCCACTGACCCCTACTACCCTGCGTAATCTTGAGTCACTCAAAGCTTTTATCATCCCTTGCTGACAGCAGCATTTTGTCTCATGTAATCAAGTTTCAGCTGCACTCCACGTGTACTCTTGTAGGTAGCCCCCAGGGGGTGCTGCCATAGAACCAGTACTGCCTAGACTAGAAAACAACCTTTTCGAGAGAGTCCAATGCCTTCACAGATAATACCCATGTAGTAACCAGCCTAAAAGCAACTAGTAGGACAAAATTCATGCACAAAAGAACTGCAAAAGGATTTACTTGCACTCAGTGATTTGACAGTCAACATTTAATGCCACAGAGGAAAATAAATGCTGTTATAAATAAATAAATACAGTTAGGATAATAGATGGCTGCCAAGACAGCACTGCAACGTGGCCTAGGTGTTTCAAATAAATAGCAGAAGACATGTTTGGCTTTTACTGGAAGTTTAAGAATCCTGAGTTTTCCTACTGTGACAATGGTAATATTAATAAAGTCTAGATTAACTATATTAGTTATAAAATAGATAGTATAATTGCTGCCTGGAATGTTAGTTAAATAAGACCGTCTTACAAAAATGTCTCAACTCTCCTCCCATGATAATGCTGCTATTCATCTTTGTAAGACCAACACAACAACAAGGATAAACAAACTGGTGCAATTTTTGAATGCAGGCAAGCTCAAAGGACAATGAAGGACGACTATGACTCAGCAGACTTCATTACAAGCAAGTTATCAGAAGGCAGACTTTCTAACCATTCAAAACTAAATCCTTTTGTCACATGCCAAAAGAGTAAGATTGTGGTTTAAGTACAGAATGCAACCTTTCCTGTCAGGTTACGTAGAATGCACATGAGTTAATATTGTATTTCTGTCTTTTCCTCTACCACCTCCAGATTTTTTTTTTCCACAACATAGTGGCATTACTGAGAATGAATAGGCTACAGGTGTTCAGAATTTCAGAAGGAATATTTTCTGTTTCTGATCTTTGTGCTGAAGTGCATTTGGAACAAAAAAGTAAAAAAAAAAATAAAAAAAAGGATCATTTTTACTCTGCAAATGACACCATGTCATCCAGTACAACAATGACAAGTTAGAAACAGAGTACATACAGCATGAGTAGGCACGCTGCCCGTTCTCTGCAGTTTTCAGAGTATAACTGGGTTTCCTTCATTAGCATTTTAGATTTCACTTCTCCATAATCAAGAGACTTAAAAAATAAAAACCACTTGTCAAGCAGTTCTCATACCTTGCTTTACAATTTCACTAAATAAACTGCCCAGAAGCAGCTTTGCTTCCCTGAGGAGTTTCACCTATAAAACAAACACCATTTGAGATTTAGTTTCCTCCTTGTTTCATATTATGGAAAATCCCCAAGATGTTAGAAGCTTCTTAGAAGTAAAAGCAAACGAATTCCATTCTTCATGCATGAAATTCCACCAGCTTTTATAAAAGCCCAATGCTTAACTGCACAGCTTATGCTAACAACCATGTTACTGAGGGCTGACAGAATGTCATTGACAGGGAGTCATCAGAGGCAAAATAGGTTCCTTGGCATCCTTCAACTAGCCAAACATTTATTTTTAATATTTTTTTCCATTTCATAAGGAAATGGATTGAACAGCTTAAAAATGCACCCATCTACAAGTCTGAATTCTGTTTATGAGACATAGGCCAGATGAAAAAGTGGCAGAATGTAGTTAAAACTACACCAGTGGGAGACAAGAGGGTTAATAACAACTTGAGGCATGGGTCAGTGTCAGCTCACCTTACACAAGCCAGCAAGCAATTCTATCTCTCTGCAGGCTGCCGGATACTTTTTAGTTAGGAAAATGCTTTGATGCTACAATAAATAATGAGTATGCCAGCTGTACTTCTACTTCCATAAAACCACACCTTCATTACAAGTATTTAGTTTAAAATATATTAGATACATTGATAATGACCCTTTTGCTAGAAAAGTTGCATTTTCTCTTAAGGTACTTTCTCTGAAGAAGGAAGGTTAATGCACAAACCCAAATAAAAATTCACTTGACATAGTTCCTCATGAAAAGATAAGGATATGGTAGACTACTACAAAACAGTTGGCATTAGCTCCCAGATACAAACCCAGACAACCTTCATATCTTGCATGTGTCTGTGCAGTCAAGAGACTGGAGGAAACAAGCTATAAAGATTATATTGGCCAGCTATAAGCTTCTTGTAACAAAAGTTCAGGTGAAAACTAGGAAATACAATCCATTAAATATTTTTCTTAGGTAGCAATATTAAACTGACCTTTCTGGCAATTAAAGTACGAGATACAAGGAAATACTTATTTGAGAGGTTGTAAGAAGTGCATAATGTGCAGTTTCATAAGGTTCCTGTTCTACTAGTATCAGAAAAAGCCTCAACTCCTGCATAAGGCCCATTGATCTTTGCATAAAAAATCCTCTCCATTCAAAAGGAAACTGGTGTAAATTGCCCTTCTTAAAGTTCACAGAGCATAGCTTAAAGCCTTTAGAATGCCACTGCGCACAAATTAAAACTTGCTGCCTCACATTTGGTTGGTGAGGATTTATCAATGCCACAGTTTAGGTTATCTTTGTAACAATGAGGCACAGAACACAGTATTTTTCCCTGTGAAGTGACACAAAGCAGTGAAGCAGAACACACAAATAGTGCATAGAGCCTTTCACACACCATCCTACCCTAAAAACAGTCTTTTTTTAATACGTGATGTTGAGGTTCACATCTTACCCAAGTTACCTCACAGACCTTTTCTCTGCATTTCAGACTGATATTCCAACCCCAGCCTTGCCAAAGCTTGGACAAGTTGTGCTTATTTACACTGCATTTCTCAAAACCATCAGCAGAGATTATTTTCACCATCTGTGTAGTTCCATAGTTCTTTAAATGACAGCTTTTACAGTAGCGTATCGCGGCATTCCTCAAAAGCAGGAAAGGTGGCATTGCAGATCCTATTAGGTTATGACAACAACTACTATACAGCTGAAAATAACAGTGATGCAATTTTAAAAAGTTCACACCCTGTAACAGTATACAATAAGCTCCTTTCTGATTTTGGTTTGCATTTTATTAGATATAATCCCCTGTTTAACCTCTAGGCTAAAATACAGTTGGAAAATGGGATTTTCATTAGGAGTGAAATTATTGTCTTCCCAAAGTAATGCCAGTGTAAAATTCTTCAGTCTATATTCTAGTCACACTATTTGGTTTTATTATGATTCCACATCTGCTATTTTAGCAACTCATTAGCACTTTGAAGACTATCCCTGTGCAAAATTTAACTTTCTTCAGTTCTTTAAAAATACTTCTAGAAAACTGAGACAGCACTACCCTCTTTTGTAAGGCTGCCGTCTAGACTGCGGTGCTCAAGTGGCTTTGTTCTCCACCTTTTCTCCTATGTTTTCTGGATTTCTGATACCTTGTAACTAAAGACTGAGGCATGTGGATTATTTCATTCTGTAAATGGACTGTGCAAAAGACTTGCTCAGAAAGTTATGGATTTTCATAGCCTTAAAATAGATCTATTGTATGAAAAACACTTTAGTCCGATAACCTTCATTCTCTGGCTCCTCCTATCAGGCTCTTATCGCACAGCCTCTTGCCTCCAACAGGTTCAGCCACAGCCAACAGGTCAAAACAAGGTTTAAGCTGGTCCTGGGAAATGCAGTGGGAGCAGAAGGACTAGGAAGCTTTTAGCCCCCTCCTATAAGGGCTGCTTGAACAAATACAGTTATCTGGGATTTCCAGACATCCGAATAGACTTCATCAGGCACCGCACGCATCTGCATGGAGCTAAACCTTCTGAGCAATCTTTTTAGCCCAGCAGTCTTCTCTAGAGTGTGATCTCCCTGTTCTAAAGAGAACATCTACATTTGGCTGGGAAAAAAGTCAAATCCCACAAAGTGTCTGTTTATACTCACTGACCATAAAGAGAAATCTGAGGGGACTGGATCAACTGCATGTCTTCAGCAATTTGAGAAAGAGTCCTGGCCCTTGCATGTAGCTTTCTAGCAAATTCAGGATAATTCTGGCCCCTGAATACAGTTCAGATGCTGGATTCACCAAGCATATATAGTGGGTGGATCCCCAAGAAGCTGTTTTTACATCATGTGTACTCTACAACAGATATGTCTGCATGTCTGTCTAGGTTTCCTCAGGCAAAATTCAGTAGTCCTAAATTTATAATTCTGGAACATACAATATGCTCAAAAGAACATCTTTTTTGAATCAGGGCTTCACATAGCCTCATTTGCCAAAGGGAGATAGGACACTAGACAGGAAGATAGAAACAAGGAGAATCAGGTACCTAGTCCTTTTCATTCACACTAAAAGACCCCAGCACCTACTTAAGTTTATGTACAAATCCCAGCTCTTACACAGATTAAACAGAAAACCAGCCAGCTGCTGCTAGAAGTAGATCGAGATTTTTCCTGTCTCAGGAAGAAATTGACAAGATTTCAAACACATTTTCAGTCCTAAAATGAGAGGAAAACCACATTTCTGTTATGCAGAAATCTAAAGGCATTTTGGAAAAAGTCTAAAATATTTTGGGTTTACCCAGATCATTGTAAAAGCTCAAAGCCACTTTGAGCTAGACTTTGAAGTGTTGTGTCTGATTATTCAAGAATTTGGAATTATCTGAATGACATGAAATGCAACAAAGTTCTCATCATAATTTATGTCTGAAAATCAAAAATTCCCATAGAAAAATGAATTTCAAAACATGTCCATCCAGCTCCACAGGACAGTGAAGTATTTAAACTTACTTCAGATTTGAGTTACAGCATCTATTCCTTTTTATGGAAAAGGTCTAAATTCATCATCATCTTGATATGAGAAGACACAGAAGGTTTCCTGTTCTCACCCCTTGTCATGTGCTTCCCTCAATGAAAGCAAGACTGACAGTTGAGCTACACTTAGGTCCTCACTGCATCCAAATTGTCCCTTAACAAAAAAAGAAAGGGGGGGCGGGGAAGGGTGGGATACATTCCCTATTGAATTGAATGTTTTTCCCTGTGCTTCCAAATACTTCCATCTTAAAGGATAACTTACATTCCCCAGAATACCCAGAGATCTTCAAGTCTGACACTGCAGTGGGTATATTAGACTGTCAAAAGTTTGCACATGCTGCATCAAATGGATAAAACCAAAGGATTTACGGTGGGGAGATGAGACAAGTGAAGATCTGAACAAGATGCTTTATTTTTGCAAAAATATCGTCAGAGAAAACCAAAGCTTAAGAGGTTCATTCAAAACAGAGCAAAAATATTTCAGGTCTCTTGATGTTCAGAAGCAACTCTACCATCCTCCATTAGAACTGCTTTTAGTTCGCAAGGTAAAAATAGCCCAAGGCAGAGCAAATAATCCATGAAAGGTACATTCAAATGAGTGGTCTTTTAGACTCCCAAATCTTTTTCTGAAAATCGCATCTGCTATCCATATTAAGGTACAGAACTTCCTTAATTTTAGCAATAAATACGTTACATCATCTTACATAAGCAGAAAGCAAAAGCTGATAATTTTTTATTATGATTTAAGTGCCACTGGACATACATGAAACTGAAGAAGGTGCCAAGCGTTAACTACATCCCTCTAGTTTCTCTCTATACTGGCAATTCATGAAGATGCTTTAAAGACAAATTGGAAGAAGGGTTCCGATATCAGATTAAAAATGTAGGAAAGAATTTGAAGCTTTAAAATCTGAAGAGTGGCAAAGTGCCAGAGAAAAAGAAAGATGCAGAGAATAGAATTAAAGAGCTGGAGGAGTAATGGAAGCAGCTGGGTGAGGGGTGGGAAAAGAAGAATCGGTGCTGTAGAGTGAAGTCACGAAAGTATGGGGGAAGGTGTGGGAAAGAAGTGAGCAAGAACCTGAAAGGAGGAGAAAAATAAGGGAGAAAGGAGACAGCATACTTTTTAAACTATACATTTGAAGAAGCTTTGCATTTTTACCATCTGGCAGCATATGCAGTTTATTATGAAATGCTGGACTGTGTTTTGTGGTGCAGGGAAAACTGCTTCATGAGCTCATCTGAGCTAGATACATATCACGTAGTTACCTTCCGTGAAGCGGGAGAGGGCCCAATGACGACTTGGATGATCATGTCTAATCCCATTATCAGTAAAAATTAAAAATCGGTTCAAACCAAAGCCAAATTCCCATAGTGATTCAAACCCCCCTGCTCAGCTAAACACCCCAAAGTGAAATAGCAAATTCTCCTACCTCTAAATAACATGTAACACTAGCATCTAGGCCAAGTAACATTTTCAAAGAAACACGATACCTGTTAGTCAGCAAAGTGCTACATGGAGTACAGTAAGCCTGAAGCAAAATGCCGTATTTAATCATTATTTCAGGGATGATTCCACCCAGTAATTCTTCTACTTTTAAGTTTACAATGTCAAAGATGAAACTTAAAAATAAAAAAATAAAAAAAAGAAAATCCATATTCTTATAACTCAATTCTACCTCTGTTTGCGGACAGCCACCCCTGGCAGTGATACTTGTGAGCAGAAGCTGGCAAGTCCTTACTACGTGCTATCAGTACTATGAGGCACTGGTTGTACTTCAATAGGTCTTCAAGGCCAGATCCATTATCAAACTTGAATTCGTGTTCCTATTCACCCTGACTCACTAGCACCTACATACACAGTGCTTATTTCTAGTCTTATCAGAAATAATATAGTGTTTTCTGTTCAGGGCGTTTGAGGCCAAACCATGGATAACCATTCTGATTAATATACAGGCATTAATCTGTTATTGAAAATATGCCACACCATATAAGCAAAGGCATCAGAACAGCCTGATACAGGTAAAGTTATGTTAAAATTGTGTTAAGACTCCTGATTATCTGTCATGCTGTATGCAGCTTTCACTTAAGTGACCTAATGAAATATAGCTACAAACATTACAAGAGGCAGGGCATAACAGAGGTAGAATTCTTGTTGTTCAACTTGACTTCCATGGTTATACCTGTAGGTGGGGATAGGACAGCTGAAAACAAAAAAAAACCAAACAAAAAACCCACAAAAACAAAACACAAAAACAAACAAAACAACAAAAAAAGGATGAAAACTATAGAGGAAAAGAAATGGTTTGTTATATACCAAAATACGCTAGAAGAAATATGCATACCTTCCTTACGTATTCTGAGCTTTTTATAAAAAGGGAATAAGTGTAAAGTATGAGAATTGAATTACAAACCATACTAAAGCCTGTATGGTTTTAAATTCTGCAGCTGCAGAGCTTGCCAAATGATATCTGTGGAAAAAAAAATCAAGATTCTGTACAATTATTAAAAGAATAAAAAAAATAAAAATCTTTCTAGTGTAGCTTTTTGGTAGGAAATAAAACCCTAAGAACATAAGCTGCAATTAAGCTGTTGAAGTCATGTTTTGCCTGAATTTGCAGAAAGCCTGACATAAGAGCTCTGAATTATGAATTCTGCAGTTTCATTTCAGCATCACCCTTAAATACCTCATGGTTAATCACATACGCTTTTCAAACAAACCAATCTGTCTCCTACATTTTCTTGCATAGAATAAGCCTTAGTTATTTTGAACTCTAAGCCATTAAAGATTTGCCTTTGAAAACTTTATCACCAAGAAGGACATGTCATCACACTATTCATTTTCATATTCAAAACTTTCAGTACAGAACTAAATTTCACATTTTAGTCTGAAATCCATGAAAAAGAAAAAAACCCAGCTGCAGAACTTGATGTCTTCCAGGGAATACATTAGACTTAGTATTCAACACAGCATGTTCTCACAATGTATATTTTTTCAGATATGTATCATTTTCAAAAAGCTTCTTGTTTCCCAACTGCAATTCAAAATTTTCACAACAACTATAAAAAACATGCCATAATCCTTGACTAACTGATGCCAGCAGCCACTTAGCAGTCTTGGCCAAATTCGGAAGAGCCTTCTATAACCAACTGCAATCTTAGTATGACTGCAGAACAAACATAACTTTGACTCCAAGTTATACTGGAGCTAGTGTTAAAAATGATTGGAGAGCTAAGGCAAAATTGGCTGAAACTGGACGTTTTTACTCGTTGCAAATCACTTTGAATTTAATCTTCAAACATAAGCCTGAGGTTGAGTTACAGTTTAAAGTGATCTGCCACTATTCTCCAAGGCTCTCAAGGTAAATGTACAGTATATTTGCTCAAATGCCTCAGTGATGTCAAAAACCAAAGTAGTTCCTAAAAGGAATTTTTTAAAAAAATAAAATAAAATCCAGAAAGCAGAACATAAGTTTTAAATTCAGCTCTACATTAAAAGGAACACTCATAGCTCTCTATTTACTTGGCTGTTGTTACAGAGAATAAATCTAAAGCAAAAAATCTCAGTCTCAATCTCAGGCCAACAAGAACAACTGTGGGAAGACGGAAACGCCAGTTTGCGTTCTCCTAAGTATTATAGGGATTTAGGGACAAATTTTGCATACCTCATGCATGCAAATGCTCTCAAAACTGGAGGGTTACACTGAAAAAAAAA
>JARCZZ010025441.1:41253-56123 GCA_030323915.1 Brotogeris chrysoptera
ATAAGATTTAGACAAGAAGAGTTCCTAATGCCTTCAACTATAAAGACTAGAGGTCCCTTCAACTATATAGTCATAATGCCTTCCTTTAAAAAGGATTTTATTAATAGTTGCAGTAAGTAGACAGCTGTAGATATCAAAGTCTAGACTGAAGTTACAAATGAGCTAGACACAATATGAAGTTCCCATTATTCATCATGGAAGTTTAGAGCCAGATTAATCCCTGAACTAGTTTTACTGATTTTCCTGGAAGTCCAGAGTTATCTGATTTTGTACTTTGCAGAGCAAGATTCTACAGCATCTAGCAAACTAAGGTGAACCTCTAAAGCCCTTTAGGTTTTGACTTCTTGAACACAAACCTGACTTCACAGGTTTTCATGACAAAATTAATGTGCTGTAGTATCACATTTGAGACATATAACTTCCATATTGTTGACAAGAGATGGAACTTTATTTTCTCATGAGAAACAGTGCAGTTTTAGGGCTACACTGTTCTGTTACACATTATAACAGAAACTCTGCTTCTAAGAGGGATGAACTTTGATCATAGAAGGTATGTCAAAGCCAAATACACAACTTTGGGGTGGAGTGATAGCAAGATTCAGGTTAGCAGCATTTTCAGAGATTTGGTTACTTCAGGGTAACCAAACAAAGAAGCTTAACTACTAGCAGAATGTGCTGATAACCAAAAATAACCATGTAAATTCAGATATCATTATGATGAAAGTCCAGAAATGGTACTAGAAGAAGCCTGAAGCAGATCCAGATGTTCTGAAAAGCTTTGCTTAATTAACAACAAAATTGGAAGCCATGGTGAACTCATAGTGATTTGCATCCTTGTCATCTAGGCATTATTCCATTTATATCAGGAATATAAAGGATTCTGCCACATTAGTGAAAATTATGTTGACGACCTGCAAAGAGGAGATGGGGGAGAGAAGGACGGCAAGAAGCAATCAAAAGGGTAACATGGTACACTGAGAACTTTTTTCTTCAAAGCTGCATTGAGACAGAGATAACACAGCTCTGAGATACACAGAACAACTCTGTATTTGTAAAGCAACATCCCCTTCTCAGTGAGTTAGAAAAAAATGGATTAAGAAATATCACCTTAGGTCACAGTTTCCATTCTTGTAAATTGATATCTGCCCATTTCCTACAGTAAAACTTGCCTAACAGAGCAAAAGGGTAAAAGCACCGCATTTTTTGAGAGATGGAACTGTATTTAGTGAAGTGGAAAGACATTTCCACTCTGCCCAGCAGTGGACAGTGTTCAGCAATAAAACCCACCCTACAGAGGATGGGGCGAGAACATTGCCTCATAGGACCGACAAATAATTCTCATAATAAAAAGCTTTTTCTTATCCACAAAATGATACCAAATACACCAATGAACCAGAAGGACCAAATGCTTGACATGTGCTAAAGATTATTTCTTAACATTTCAGACAAACCAAGAATTTCAATAAAAAGCAAAGAAAAAAAATTCTTTCATATTAAAAAAAATTCCTATAACATTTTAGAGTAAAAGTCTGAAAGCTGGCCAGATACAGAGGTAATTTTACCCTGAAATTTAATTGGCTTCACTGGGCACTCCTGTTCATAACTGTAGCTGAATCCTTTGGAATTCAAACCAAACTGTCTGCCACTGAGCTGGACAACTCCTTTCTATTCGCATTTGCACTTTTGCAGATTGGACCTGATTCTGTCAAAGATCTTTTTGGGGACCATCAAATCTTGAATCTTCACTGTTTGATGGACTGCTCGGAGCTGTCACTGGAGTGAGAGGCCCCCAGCAAATATTCTTGTATAAATGTAACTGTTGTTTCTGTCAGTTATGGGAGGGAGCTGCTAGTGGTGGTGGTATTAATGACAATTGCCTAGTTGTGCTTATCTAACCAAAAGGTATTTCCATAAAGAGTGGAAGTCTTGTTTCTGACAATGAGCTATAACAAGCAAAATAAAAATCCTTGAAAATATACTATAACTTCAGAATAAGATCTTCATATTTTACAGATCATAGAATCATTGAATTTTTTAGGTTGGAAAAGACCTTTAGGATCATCAAGTCAAACTGTTAACCTAACACAACCAAGTCCACCATTAAACCGTGTCCCTAAGCATCACATCTACATGTCTTATAATACCTCCAGGAATGGTTACTCAACCAATACCATGGGCAGCCTATTCCAACACTTGGCACCCCTCTTAGTGCAGAAGTTTTTCCTAATATGAACCTCCCCTTGTGCAACCTGAGGCCATTTCTTCTTGTCCTGTTACCTGTTACTTGGGAGAAGAGACCAACGCCCACCTCACTATGACCTCCTTTCAGGTAGTTGTAAAGAGCGATAAGATCTCCCCTCAGCCTCCTTTTCTCCAGGTTAAACATCCCCAGTTCCTTGAGTCCTCGTGAGATTTGTTCTCTAGATGCTTCACCAGATGCGTTGCTGTTTTACCATTGCAATTCATGTAATTTTAACATTATTCAATTAGAACAAAGAATGTCAGAATAAAAGAGCACATCCAATTCCAACTGAAAGTCACTAGTGCCACAGATATTAAATCAATTAGTTTCTTCTCTACTGCTTTGGAGATTTTTCTTTTTTCATACTTTCATAAAAATAGCAACTGATTTAAAGAATGTCCCCGTGATTAGTACAACTCTCCACTCTGCAACAAAGCAAGTCTGAACCACATGCATAATTTAGTGGAATAATTTAGGTCAGATTCTTGGTTCAGATCACCACAGATGAAAAAAACAGTGGATGTCAGCCACATATTATTCTCCTCAAATCAGCAGATGTATTACAGGAGAATTTGAACTCTATGATTCAGAACAGATTTAAGGATCCTCTCCATTTTGCCAATTGCAATGCACAACTGAAACACAGTAGCCATCACACACTAAGAACTCTAATCACCCATTCCTTTTGCAGTCATACCCACCATTTGGAGAACATGCAAAAAGCATTGCTTCATTTATAATAGGGTTCTCCCTCCCAAAAAAGAAAAAACAAAAACAAAACAAAAAAACATTAACAGTTAAGCAATCTAGTTTTTAGACAACGAAATGGAGGGAAATACATTTATACCAGAATTAGCACTTACTTCCAAAGAAAATCATGCTATTTCTCACCTCTCACCTGATCAGCTGGTTCAAGTCAAGACTCTTCAAGCTTATGAAAGACAATGAAAAATTTATTGAGGTAGGAAAACTGCAGACTACAAATCACATTTTGAGTCCTACTTAATTAAAGAATTCAATTCTGAATGCAGGAAGACATGCACATGCACACACATAAAAATAATTTCTTCACTCACTTGTTCAGCTAGAACACCCCATTATTCTCCTGCATCAACTCCTTTATCTCCAGCTATCCCATCTTTTTATTCTTTGACTCTTTCATTGACACACAAAACTTTCCATAAGCAAAATACACCCCAGGGATAAGAAGCAGGTAAAGGAAGGAGGTGTCATATTTTCTGTGTATTGTTTTGAGGCTCCACTTGATTTAGCTTTCTGATTGATTCAGAAACTTAACCATTTCATATATTTACCTCCAACATATATACACACATATATACCTCACTTATCCAATTACTTCTAATCTGATACCTTTAATTTCTTTCCATGGAAGGCTAATACAAGAAATATGTGAGACTGCTCCAAGAAGCTAACAATGCCAGTGGGGAACAACCAAGACCATGGTCTAGGAGTCTAGTAACTTAAGAGATATAGTTTGGGTTTTTTGGAGGGTTACAGTAATTTCCATCCTATTACTAATTTTGCTCCAAGGCAATGCTCATGCACTTTACTCTGAAAGTTCGTATTTTTAATAGTGTTTTATAAAGAGGAAAGCTCAATTCTTTCAAAGTCATTAAATATTTTACCTTCTACTAATCACTACTAATCCTGTGTTCCATTTTCCACTAAAACAACAAGGATAATAAAACTACCTGTAGGTGAATTATTTAGATCTGAAGTTTCTTCTGCTCCTATTTTCTGGTGATAAGAAATCCCTGTCTGCAAAGCCAAAACAAGCTACAGGAAACTACAGGATGCACACCTTTAGAATATGTTGCATGCATAGAAGATGATGCTACAAAGTGTTTAGAGCAAGGTGAAATACATTTAGACTTACATAAGGATTTTTTAATCAATTAAAATATAAAGCAAACAGAACTACATGATTATGTTAATTCTGAAGCACAAATACAAGTGTATGTAGGAAGCTGTAACTTGTTGCCCCCAGCTAAGAACAAATACATCCTCAATCTTAAATACACACAGATACATAATTAGATTTTATAGCCAGGCTTGATTATAGTTACAATTTCTCCTGTGAACAAAGCTTTAACTGGGTCGTCTATAGCTTAGGCAGGACTTTAATCACAGCTTCTCTCTGCTTTTAGGATAAAAAGTAGGATTTTCTGGAATGTATCACTTTTCCTTAGCTTTTTCTGGTATCATAATATTCTGAAAAATCTGCCATTTTTTTTTTGCCCTCAGCGCAGCATTACACATGATAAGCATGGAAATTTGTACTGCAGAAAAGAAAGTAATTTCTGCCTTCATGACACTGTTTAAGTAACCTCAGCCTTTTTCTTTTTTTTTTTTCCATCTCTTCCAAATTTTTTTTTTTTTTTGGCATTTTGTGAAATGTTACTGAGATTGCAAGTCACTTTCTTTTTCTAGTGTCTATTCTTACTGTGTATAAGTGCTTTACAAGCATTGAGAACTGTTAAAAAAATTCTGGTTTGATATGGAGTTTCATAATGTTGCATGATCTGGTGTCCTGGGTTCAGCAGTAGCGGTCATTTTTCTTCTTCTTAGTAGATGGTGCAGTGCTGTGTTTTACGACTTCCAGCCTGGGAACAGCACTGATAACACCAATGCTTTTAGTTGTTGCAATAACGTTTAGTCTGACCAAGGACTTTCTGAGCCTCATGCTCTGCCAGGGAGGAGGGGAAGCCGGGAGGAAGCAGAGGCAGGACACCTGACCCAAACTGACCAAAGAGGTATTCCATACCACAGGATGTCATGCCCACTATATAAACTGGGGCAGTTACCTGGAAGGGCTAGATCACTGCTCTGGGTCAGGCTGGGTATCGGTCAGCAGGCAGTGAGCAGTTGTATTCTCCTCCCTTGTTATTTCCCTTATCATTATTATTATTATTGGTGGCAGCAGTAGTGGTCCGTGTTATACCTCAGTTACTGTACTGTTCTTATCTCAACCCATGGGAGTTGCATTCTTTCGATTCTTCCCCCCATTCATCTGGGAGCAGGGGGAGGAAGTGAGGGAGGTAGGGGAGCAGCTGCATGGTTCTGGGTTGCCGGCTGGGCTTGAACCACAACATCTGGACAAAGACATCTTTTTGATTAGTTACTTCCTATGTAGGCTGTTGTATGTAACCTCAGGACAAATTGGCCTTACATTGTTACTCAGACTTCTAATGACTGCAGGAGAGGTGTAGAATTTTTGGCCACTGTGAGGTTTGTGCACTGCAAGCTTGCTCTAAACTGATGAAACAGTGAGAAATACATGATGCAACCAAAACCCTAAGTAAACAGAAGGCATCTATGTCCATTAGCCTAATGGATTGCAGAGGAAGAAGAAACCCTTGTCTCAGGACAAGAAGACCGAACAGCACTTAGATTATTCAAGTAAAATATTTAGTATTTAGCTTATTTACTCTGGTGTGCTATGGCTTTGTTCCAATTTTCCATCTCACAAAGTTGGAAGCATTCAAGGATATGTAATTCCCAAAGATCAACAGAAATGGCTGCCTTTGAAGTTAGCTAAATTCAGCTAAAAAGGCTTTATGAGAATGGTTGTGCAAGTTGCCATTTTGAATGCATAAAGTATTCTAATTTTTAACACACAATTCCATCTTATTTCAATAAAGAGCATATTTCATTTACATTCAGTGACTTGAACTGAACTATATTTGACTCTAATACATATGGCTTGAACTAAGTAAGCCACAAGTGAAAAAAATCTGCTTAGTAAACTACCAACACCAAATTTTTTCCAACAATTACTACAATTATCAATATCCTTTTCAGTTAGGTACAGTAGGGAACTGTAAGTATTCATTTAAATTTGCAAGATTATTTGATTACATGAAAAGGATGCTATCTGTGCCCTGCTCAATGAATATACCCTGTACACAGTGTACAGTGTGGGTATCTGAAATTATTTTTTCCCTTTTCTTGAAGATGTGACTATGTAATGTATGGCAATTGAATGGGGGACAAAGACGGACAGGCAACAAGGAAAAAGAAAAACCTCATATCTTTGTGGACAAGCAGAGCAAATAAGAACCATTTCACAAAAACATAGAATGGTTTCGGTTGGAAAGGACCTTAAGGGATTGGGTTGGAAGGGATTCAGTTCCAGGGAACTAAATGATCATTAGGGACAGGGGGACACCCTGTCCCTAAAGACAGGTCACCTTGGGCAAGGACACCTTCCGCTAGACCAGGTGGCTCAAAGCCCTGTCCAACTTGGCCTTGAACACTGCAAAGGACGTGGCAGTCACAGCTTCTCTGGGCAACTTGTGCCAGTGTCTCACCACCCTCACAGTAAAGAATTCTTGTTAATATCTAAACTAAATCTACCCCCTTTCAGGTTAAAGCCTTGTCCTGTCACTACATGCCTTTGCAAAAAGCCCCTCCTCAGAGCTCTTATAAGGCTCTCTATAGCTACTGGAAATCTGTTTTAAGGTCAGAAACTTGATTATATGCCATGTCATTTCCCAAAGCTATTTGGATTATGTGATTTCTTCCCCACCTCCCAAGATCTAACACAAAACCAGGAGATGTCATGTGTACTTCGATTTTCAGTTTAAGTCAAAATTGAATTTCAAATCATCCCAATGTATAACCTGCAATTAAAATTCAAGAGAACGTCAGATGACTTTTAAAGTCAATTTTTACTCCAAGGCTGATAGAATAGCTACAATTTTCCTTGGTTCACAGAAATTACTGATAAGGGATAAATAAAATAGATAGATGTGATCTACATTTTATTTGTTCTACTCTTATATCGTAGCAAGAAATTAGGAATGTTTACTTCATCACTGAAATATATGAAATTTGTTTTTAATTTTTACATCATACAAAAAGGGCCTGCATGCCACTTAAAAACAGGGGAAATAAATTAACTATATGGTGTTAATTCATGTTTTAGTGCAATTAAAAAGATTTACACTCATCCTGACCACAGCAACAGGGGCTTTGAAGCTCCTTAAAGAAGGAAAATCGATGCCCTTAATGAGCTGCTGAGTGGAGCTGATTTTCTCCATAGCTCAAGCATCATCCCATTATGGACACTTCTTTACCAGTGCTGCATGGCTTCTAAACTTCAGGATTCCATCATTACACATATTGTTTCATCTCACTGATCAGCAAACCGTCCTGAGTAATGTAATCAAAATGAACAATGACATGAGGCAGTATAAGGAGAAAATGGGGAAGAGCTTCTGCTTACAGGGAATGGATTGACATAGCTCAATTTTCCTCCCTGTTCTGGCATAGATATCAACAATCTATTTTGAAGTATGTACTATATGACATCTGTATTGCATCATATCCACAGTACAAAGAAATTTGCCCACTTCACAGATGTGCTGCAAGATTAAATCAATTGCTGATTGGAGATCTCAAAAGAAGAATGCCAAAGACAAGACAAATAAATGTTAATTGTTAAAGAGCAGACAAACCTTTTAACTTCTATGGTAGTTCTTCAAATCCATCATTTTATTTCACCATGAACTTTCAAAGGCTGTTGTAAAAGTTTACTTTTCCTAGAGTTGAAATTACAATATTCACTACTAGTAACTCGAAAAATTATAACCTCACCACAAAGTTTCAGAATGATGAGGAAACTGTACCTAACCCTTTCAGCTACTCATAGTCCCTTCAGCATATATACAAAACCACTCCTGGGAGTCAACTGTATGTCACAATGCCTGGGCTGCTTCATAGTTAGCAGGTCTCAGGGTACAAGGTTAGAAGCCCTTTCAAAAGCAATGTTAGAATATTTTAAAAATTAATATACTGATATAGTCTAACATAGTCTTCACATTTAAAAAAAGGAAAAAAAAATAAAAGCTGTTTTCCTAAACAGCTCAGCTTTATTGTGCAAGCAGTAATCACAAAATTACATTGCACTGAATCATCTGGTGGTGAGAAATATCAAACTGAGGTCTCATTACTATATCAAGCAGCAAATTACATCCTGCAAGGGTTAAACAAATTAGCAAAGACCCTATCCAACATAGCTTGGGCCTTTCTTTCTCCTCTATTACATTGCTAGCTGTGCCAATCATAACAGATCTTTTCGTTTCTTGCAAAGAGATGCATAATGAACTGCTTTGTGGGTGGACTATAAAAATGCTGACAAACTTGACCATTTTTCAATGACTTTTCTGTAAATCTCCTCACTGGAGTGCTCTGCATGTAAATTCTATCAGCAGCAGCTGCTGCCATAGAAACAGTTATTTAGGAAATAATTTTAAGTGAGTACCACATCATATTCAGTCTTTCATGAAAGAAATCAGACTTGACAGAGGGACAGGAAATGGAAAAAGAGATATGACAACTGACAACTAAGTTTGTATGTTTCCCATCTATTTACTAATACAAAGAAATCTGTAAAAATCAACAGGTACCTTTGGATAGTGCTTTGGCACTTTTATTGTGCTTCTTATGTTATAAAAAAAATCAACCATCACTCACAAAGCTTCACAGCAAAAACTCCTTGAGATTCTAAATCCATTTCTCCAGCCTGATAGGTTTCTTCTGAATCCAAATGGATATTAAAATTTGTCAAGCTGGAGTTACCTGTACATCAGTCTTTCTTCACTTAAAAAGCATCACAAGGGCAACCAACAGCAGAAGGTAGGTCCACCTTCACCAAAAGTGTGGGGCACAATGGTCAATGACAAGTGCACAGCCCTCTCACCAGCTGAAGCTGATTATCACCAGCCTGATAAACAACACTAGAAGCCACCATAGCTTGTGACATCTTGATCCCTATCTCAAGTGACATTTGCAGGTACATACAGCCTCAGACAGGGAGAAGTGACAATTGTTAGAAAATATTTAAGTTATGATAAATAAGCAAATTATATATACGCATACATATGCATATATATATAAAAGAAGACAAATAGGATGTTGTACTGGCAAAGCTGCCAAGTCATTCTGAAACAAAAGGAACCTTCTTTTACCTCGGATAACCTAGGTCTTCTAATTTAATAGGAGAGTGTATTTTTGTTTGACTGTTTTAACACAAAGCTAAAAGATCATAATAGCAGTCTATGACTTTATGCATAACATAGCACAAAAGAACCTCTTCTAATTAATACTGCAGGAATCTTAGGGCTTTCAGTTGTGTCAGAAAGGCAAAAACAAGTCCCCTGCGTCTACTCTGTCTTTACAAATCCTTTTCTCCCCCAAACAATCCAGTCCTTCCCCATACATTCAGCACTGGTATGACCCTTTTCACTGTGCAATAGGAAGCAACCCAAAATAATCTGAGTTCCTCATGCGGGGAACGTGAGCAATATACTTCTCTTTTGTGCTTTCAGATTTCAGTTAAAGCACTGGCTTATAGGCTTCCACACCAAAGTCAGTGTTTTAACTGACTTCACTAAACAGAATAACTCCATACATATTATACTGTTTCTCCTCTCAAAACAACAAGGCATATTCTAGTTAAACAGAATGGTAACACCACCTTGCCAATGTATCTCTGTAAACATGAGCAGAGATAACAAAGCCGAGTCCAGTTACCTAGATCAGTTAAGTCACATGCCACTGTGAATGTGCATTTAGGGAAGAAATTGTTCAGGAGTATTTAGGTCACAAATCCTTTCCATCACTGGCATCTGGTATTAGAATTGTGGGCATCTGCCATTTAATGTTTGTTCTAAAAGTAGAAACAGCTTATCCTTAATAAGTATTTAGCATACTGCATATAATTTGGCCAAGAGATTAAATTTCAGAGTTGTTTATAGAATTGAGGGATGTGTACGTGTT
The DNA here is from genome assembly GCA_030323915.1 of Brotogeris chrysoptera. Taxonomy (NCBI): domain Eukaryota; kingdom Metazoa; phylum Chordata; class Aves; order Psittaciformes; family Psittacidae; genus Brotogeris; species Brotogeris chrysoptera. The sequence goes on from JARCZZ010025441.1 coordinate 51,299, forward strand.
AATTCAATGCTCCAGGGCATAACTGTATTAATTCAGAACATTAATTTGTCTTACCAGCTAATAAAAAAGTCCATCATCAACTTAGAACAGTGACAGTACCTCCAAAATGAAGGTAGTGAAGGTACTATGGTGATGGGACAAATCCAATAGCAAAAACACCACCATATAGAAAGCTTGGACTTTAAAAGTGCCTATTTCTGGGTGTTTTGCAAGGCACAGTCCCATTACTGGAAAAGGGGAAAGCACAGGTGATGTTGCCAAGCAAAGTGCTTTACAATTAAACCCACACGGCAGAAATTAAGAAGTGACCAGCACACCTTACACCTGACTTCCACAGACAGCTCTTCACATTAATGCTGGAAGCGAACTCATCAGAAGCACTGTGAGAGCACAGCAGCTTCATATTTCTTTGTACAAAACAGGGAATATAGAAGAAAGCTTCTCCGCCAATGAAATAGTCGGCATTCATTTTCTCAAAGATCTTTTCACCAATATAAAACACCAGGAGAATAAGCCAAACAAGATTTGTCAGCATTTTAGTGCTAAGTAGATAATGTGCCAAAAGATAAACAACATGGATAATCTGCATGCAGTGCTGCAGCACTCTTTGAAGTGTATTCCACAGTATGTGTACCAGGAACAGTTCCATCAGCTGGAGCAGACGCAAGTGGGCTCCACAAACCTAAGACAATCATGAAACATTCTGAAAGAGAATATTAACTAATCAAATAGAGATTAATGTTTACCTTCTCTAAGACAATGATTTTCAGAAGTTATCCATAGAATAGGCATATTTTACAAGAAAGCACCTGGTCACTCTCTTTCCTATCATCTTAGCACATCTTGGATATAATGTGCATTTGGAAAGAGAGTGGGGAAGGTCTCTCTGCTACTTTGAATTTCTCGACAACAGCTTTTTTCACAGAAAATAAAGTTCTATACTAGCAGTCTCTTGTTATGACAGTGGACAGCCAATTATTGTAGAGCTCTGGAAAGACTTTCTTCTGTCACCCAGGAACTGGTGAGGAAAGAGTTAGTAAAAGAAACTGCTATTTATCTTCTGCTAGTTTATGCAGATGTAACTCTGTTAACTCAAAATGAACTTTGGCTGGAGGCTCTCACTTTACTATGCAGATAAGACCATTACACCTACTTATTGGAACACCAGATTTGCAAGGTACTGATTTCATCCACGCTAATGAATAAAAAGTAAAAGGAAGCTGTTAAACAGAACTGACTTCAGATTACTTTAAGCAAAGTTAAGCAGGAAAAGAAAGAATAATTGAAGTTGTACTAACAGCAGTCCTTATTTTCAACCAACATTATAATTCACAATTATATGGCGACACAAATAAACTCTTCAATAATAACTAAAATTAGCCACAAGGTGGCTGCAGCCACTTCCCTGGTGATCTGTTTCCCAGTTCTGCATATGCATGCAAGGAAAGCATACATTTCTAATAAAAAGCTATTTCCCAGAGTTTTACAGTACCTGATTACCAGTTGGCTTAGAAGAACCCCACACTCAGCCTGGGAAATTCGGACAGAGCTTACCCATTTGGAACATGGCAAGAGAGAGGGGGAAAAAAAAAAAAAAAAAGATGGGAAAATTAAAACAAGGGAAGAAGGATAAGGAAATGATGAAAATATTATGCTTTGGCTAATAAGACACCCCAAGACACCAGAGGTCTTGCAGGCCTTTATTTCACAGGAAGGCAATTAGAAGACAAAAACTTCAGTCACTTCCCAGAAACTTAGCAGTAGCTTTTACAACAAAACTTTTCTAGTACCATCACAAGAATTGGAGTTGTAAGTTATTTCGGCAAAAGTTACTTCTGCCCGCAAATTAAATAATCTAATTAAAAAGCATTTTTCCTCCTCTTGCCTCCAGGTGCAACGCAGACAGGCTTGCTGAAGAACTATTTCCAAATTTGTAAATAATACCATCAATCTTCCAGCACTGTGCCCCCTACCACGCATAGATAACAAAAGCTCTCCATTTCCACTAATTCTCAACTGCTTTGGAGGAAATCAATCAACTTTGCCATGTTGAACAATGGCTGGATGACTGAACAAGGTGTAAAACAGTGTGACGAGTTACCATGAAACAAAAGCTTTTGAAGAAATGATGTTACGAATGAGAATTATACAAATGGAGTTGCACAACGCTGAAAGTACACCAAAACTACTATATAGTAAATAAAAGGCTGAGGACAGCTTCCACATAGGCCCTCTGCAATCTGAATGTAAAGGTAATGCACCATAAAAAAGAGACTTCTAATTTCATACAGATGTGGGTTTTGACCTCTTTTGACATACCACAAAACAGACTACACAGTTCAAGCCCACAAACCTGGAAAATTTAGCCATTCTCCCATATCCTCAAAAAAGTACTAAAAATGATTCTCAGACCCATTTGTTGCTTAAAAAAAAAATCAAGCAAACAAAAAACCAAAAAAAACCCTACCCAGACGTTTTCAGAGAGGACAAAACCTGTTTATTGCTCCTCTAAATATGAAGCTCATATCTTCAAGTACATCGCTATCTGCAGCTAGATTTTAATACAGGGGTCCTTTAGTTAGTGCTGAACAGAGCTTACACAGATTTAAGGCCTTTTCTGCACCTCACGCAACCCCATAAGTGAGTGGGCTGGGGGTGCACAATGAGCTGTGAGGAAACACAGCTGGGACAGCTGACCCCAACTGACCCAAGGGATATCCCAGACATATAATGTCATTCTCAACATACAAAACTGAGGGAAGAAGAAGGAAAGAGGGGATGTTGGGATGGCTCAATGTCTGCTTGCTGATAGGAAGTGGTGAATGAGTCTCTTGTTTCACTTTGCTTCTGTGCGCAGCTCTTGTTTTACCCATTAAATTGTCTTTATCCACGAGTTTTCTTGCTTTCACCCTTTCAATTCTCCCCATCCCTCCGGAGGGAAGTGAGTGAGTGGCTGTGTAATGTTTAGTTGCTGGCTGGGGTTAAACCACAACAGTCCTTTTGTAAAATCAGTGATAAAACTATCATATGGATAATCTTCCCACTGTGTTTTTAAACAACTTAAAAAATACTCTGTGCCTTTGGAATAAATTGACTCAAATACAAGAGTACAAGATGCAAGATAAGAAGACAGATCAATAATGTACAGGTAAGCAGGTGAGCCAATAGATACTCAGTGGTATTTATATTTAACTACCTTTTTTACAACATAGACTAAGATCAGTATACTGACAAATTAGAATGGTATCAACTGCTACTTTAATGTCAATAAGTACACCTGCAAGTAAGTAATCAGATGACAGATACTGCCATATGCAAAGCAGCATTAATGAAAATCACTATCAATAAATTTTTGTTTAGACCCAACAAAGCACATTTTTATTAAAATTCTTTTAAAAGTCAATTTGAAAATATTTTTTTAATTTCAGAAGTGAAATGTACATTTACATTTCAAAGTGAAATGTATATTCTCTAGTTTACAAAATACAGATACTAACTGGAAAAAGTAGGAAGGGATTTAATTATAGTTAGGCCACTGCATGATGGACCCTCAGGGACAAAACCAAATCCACCACCTCCACCACCCAAAAAAAAATAATAAAAAAAATCTTAATGGCATTAACAGCTATGTATTTTCTTAGACAAAACCAATCTGCCACTGGTACAGTCAATTTCAACACCTTCTCAAGTACTGAAATTATTTCAGATGGAAACAAATGAATCTTCAAATCCACACCCTGAGCTGTTATACCCACCAGCTTAAAGGCCTGCATTCTTCAAAGAAAAAACCTCGCCCTACATGTTTTGCTCCTAAGCCTAATGTTCTGCATTGCAAGAGGAGGTATAAAACCCAATCATGCTAAAAGTCAACTCAACAGCATGGTATATTGCTTCTGCTAGCTGTTGGATCACAGACAAACTACATTCAGTTTGTTTTCAACTACAGAAAGGCTCTAAAAATACACAGCGATGTAGTCCTACTAATGAAAGGATCTGCCTTACCATTTTGGCATCATAAATGCTCTGCAACACTCTGAAGCCTGTCTTCTGCTAAGCCTTAGAGAACCAGCCTTCTTAGAAGAAGGAAAAGAAAAAAAACCAACAAAGCCTTCAGATGACTTCATAAAACAATAGAACAGTTCAGGTCGGAAGGAACCGTAAGCTCACTCAACTTACTCTGACCTATACAATGCTATTCATACTTGTCAAGTTTCAGATAGTCATGACTATTCAGTCAGAAAAATGTCTTATTATTTTCTACTAATTGTAGTTGAGAATACTCCCTATACCTATAGTGCCAAAATAGCAGTTTTAAGACTTGCCCACTGTGACAGGACTTATGAATCTGAGCTCCCACCATCTTGAGCTTTGTATTTTATTTTGCAACTAGGATATCTTGACTAGTAGATCCCTTTCAAGCATATACTGGCCTGCATATTTACAGTGATCAGTAACTTAAAAAATTACAAGAGTACTTGTTCTAATAAGTACCTACAAGTAATATATACAATATTTTAAGGCTTAGGATGACCAAGGATTTAAATACTAATTGCAAATTGTTACAGAGTCATGAGAGAAATAACGATCTTGAAACTTAAAAGCCTTCCAAACAAAACAGACAAGATCTTTATGGCAACTGCACATAAGAGTAACAAGCAGAAATTATAAAACAAGTAATAAGTTCATATATTAGAATGATAGAATAGTTATGGTTGGAAAGGACCTCAAGATTATCTAGTTCCAAAGCTCCCCTGCCATGGGCAGGGACACCTCACACTAAACCATGTCACCCAAGGCTCTGTCCAACCCAGCCTTGAACACCACT
>JARCZZ010025442.1:0-26136 GCA_030323915.1 Brotogeris chrysoptera
CTTAGTTACTAAACTGTTCTTATCTCAACCTGTGGGAGTTGCATTCTTTTGATTCTCCTCCCCATCCCCCCCAGAACTGGGGGAAGAAAGAGGGGGAGTGAGTGAGAGAACAAACTCGGTGAATTATTAACCTGGGTGATGCTTAAACCACAACAGGACCAATAATTTTCCGGACATCAGAGAACACAGTGAATGTAATTTTAACACAAAGTAACACTGAAATGACTTATATCTAATCATATTTACTATCACAGGGAGTTTGCTCTCTGAAATCCCAATTTTCTGACCTCATGAAGGCCAAAGGGAACAAGCAATCTGACTCTGTCCTCAGACTGCAAAGCCAGTCTGAAAATAACCCTTCTCTGTCAGGTCAGATTGCTTTGTCCTCTGCATTCTTACAGCCTCTTCCCACCACAGCACGGGTTTTACAGATGTCTCGAGTCTCGGCACAAGCCGAGTGTGTTCACTGTAGTCAAGTCTGGCTTCAGGGAAAAGTCTCATAGGTCCAGCCTTGGAGAAAGAGATTGATGAGAACTACATAAGCCCTAAAGAGTGGGAAGACATGCAGAAAGCCAAGGTATACGTACTTGACCTTTAAGACTATACCTCTTACAGAGTAGGCACATCCCCCACACAACAATTCACTCAGTAACTGCGGTTTGCATACAGTTGAGGTGAAAACATGGTATTTGTGGATTCAAGGTACTGTTTAGTGATGTAGTCAAAATTCTGATAATTTTTTGTTTTACAAAAGTAGTTTGATGTCAAAAAGGAAAAGAAAACCTATCCTTCTGGACCTAAAACAGTCTCAAAGTCATGAAAAAAAAACAACCTTTCTTTCATCCATTGGCATTACAGGCAGAGAACACTTTCTGTTATTATGGCCAGTCTTCATAAGACTAAGGCAATAGAAAAAGGATCTTTCTATACACAAACTGAATTGCCTGATACATGCCTGCAATTGGTACTTACTGAATTGGTTGCTTCCAAGTGTTACAAGGAACAAACCAGATAAGAAAACATTGAAGCAACATACTCTTCACATTTGACCAAATTCTCTTCTTAGATATTTCCCTGAAATAGTTCCAAGTTTTCATTTTGGACAAAGCAAATTTTCAGAAGCTGTTTAAAAGTAATCAACTTTCTCATCTGAAAAATGTGCAATACACATTGTACTCTCCTAATATTGAACAGGGCATATGAAAGGGAAAAACCCACATACCTGCTTCAGGTTAACATTTAAACCCTCATGAGTTGCCTTTAGCAGGGCTCTCACAGTAAAGCTGTCAGGATCTTCTTTGTCCCTGATTTGGGATTCTTTCATTAGAGATTCCAGTTTTGTTCTTATAAAAGATTCCACCTGGTGCTCAGTTGCACCATTACTCTGAAAGAAATCCAGTTAAAGTAGATTATTATGTCCATCGCTTCTGGAACAGCCTGAGGAAGCATTACACACATTTCGGGAAACACAACACTCTGAACATTATCTTTGTGCAAAAAAAAGCTTCTTGTATAATCCTGTCTTGCATAACCTTGCCTTTTCCATTAGTGGCTTTTACAGACCTTTCCATTTTCCTTTCGCTTTTTAGTCCTCTTGACACAACTTACACTGCCTCACCAAAGCACAGTCCACCACGTAGAACGCCAAGAACCTGGCCCTAGTGTTAGCAATTTCTTTCAAAACTGTCACAAGTCTGATCCTCTCTCTCAGATGATGACATGAATTTCTAGCTAATGCACTTAACTACTTCCTCCAAAATACCAGACAACTCAAGCGTCATTATACTTCGGCTCCAAACAGTAAGAAAGAGGAGTTAACAACACTCATATGTACTACACAGACAGAAACCAGTCTCTTACATAACGTGCTTAAAATAAAAATGGAACTTGTAGAATAGTGTGCACTTAGCATCCCTTTGTCACTGGGGTGTGAGACCTCCCCTGAGAAAGGAGAGGAAAGCAACTGTTCTGTCCTAACATGTTCCATTTCTAGCCCCAAAAGACATACTGTGTTTTGCGTTGGCTTTAAGGATTGCCAAATTTTTCTTAGATCTTTCTGTTAAAGAAAGCATAATCTTATCAGAAGTGCACAAGCCATGTTAGTAAAGTATACATGGATTACACAGACTGCTCCTGTGAACAGCACATTGGTTTCAGGCCTTACATTGGTTTCAGAAGCAGTTGAGCAATCTCATCTCATCTCTCTACACCCATAATTAGTTATGTTCTTTCAATATATACTTTTTCCTTGAATTTAAATGTGCAGAATTTTGTAGCTGTACTTAAAAATCAATCATATTCCTAAAGATTTATGGAATTGAGAGTCTTCAAGCTTCCCCATAAATTAATACCAAATATTTCCAATAAATAGCAACAAAAATATAACATTATGAGTCACTGAGCAAGCTAAACATGTAGACTTGCCATGTACTAATTTGAATTCCTTCAAAGCAACTCTTTCTACGTCCCCCTACACAGCATTTTCTTTGTTCAAAAGTTTTAACTGGTGAAGCAAGGCTGTCTCCTGACTAGAAAAAAACCCCACTTGCTGGATAATGCACCCCAGTTTCAGCTTGTAGCAAAAAAATATGTTAATGAAAATTAACAGCAGAAAAATGAATGAAGAGTTAAGAAAGTAAACAGAAATCAATCTTCTGTGTCAAAAAATAAGAAACAGAAGGACTGAAAATGAACATGTTTCACACCTCATATTTGTTTCACTTGCATGTCTCAATTTTTACCGAGTAATTGCGTAGCAAATCCATCATGCCATTGCTTTAAGTACTACACATTTGTATTTGAAAAAAGCCTAGCAAGCTTGCAGGTGCTGGCATCAATGCTTACAGTCTAGTGAACCTGAAGTACTTAAATCCTTTATTTATATGATTTAAAAGACAAAGTGTGCATTTCCAAACAATGTCATTCCATATCTAAATATGAAATTATTTAAATTCTGTATCTCAAGGACCTGACTTAGAAATCACAGTTAAAAACTCATCAGCTAAAAACAACGTAGGATTATAAAGTATGCATGTAAGAGATGTAGAGTTATAACAGTTCTAGGAACTGTAAAAATGCACATACATAGCAAGGCTTTAATTTGCAGTCATCTTCAATTTCATCAGCACTATCCTCATCTGAAACTTCTCCTTCCTCAGCATCTGCTCCAAGACTGCACGGCAACTTTTTACCCTAAAATGAGGAAAGAAAAATATTCACAATAAATGCACACATGGCCAGTGTTATTTAATGCAAAGACCAAAACTGCCCAGTCCTCAACTATTCCTTATTTTAATTATGACCACAGTCTGGAATTTGTTTTCAGAGAGTCTCCTGCAAACCGGTTCAAGAACTTAGATTATCACAGGGGATAATTTAAGATTTTCTGGAATAGTTTCTTACTGGAAGATCTTTGCAAGCTCTTTCAAAAAAGTGCATCACCTCCCATGTCTGGAGAAAGCAAGCAGGGATCCAAAAGATTTTTTAGAGTTAACTTTCAGATATTTCAGACTTACTCCTAGCAAGCAGACCATTGCATATTTAAAATAAAAAAAACACGTCAGAAGCTGAGATTTTGTTATAGGTTCCTCATAAGAATAGAAAACACAGACACAAAAGAAGTCACTGCAAGCAGACATCAACATGAAGGAAGCAGCAAAGCCAAAACCTAGTTTAATATTGCATGCTCATGCAAGAGTGCAGTCAGCATCCAAAATTAGATGCTAATCCAGTACTGTGAATGTCATATATCTACATTAGACAGGAACTACTTTAACTCCAGGTCTAGTTTCCAACAACTGATAAGAGTGGTGAGCATCAAACAGAGGTTATTGGCTACTTATGGTAAAAAAAATAATAAATAAAAAAAAAATAAAAATAAAAATGCCGTGACAGATTAGTTTTGTTTTTTAGAGCATTCATCTTTGACTTTCCTGATTCAGGACTTGTAGTGGAACTCAATCACAGAACCTTACAGATGCTGGCTATGGGAGCTCTGAATGTCTTTGGTCCAATCTCCCACTAAAGGAGGATCATTACCAGCTCTCGACGAGCTTTGCTTTGCCACATCTTGCAAACTTTCAAAGGTGGAGACTCCCCTGGCCTTCTGCACAGTCTCTTTCCATGCTGCACTACCGTCAGCTGAAAAAGTTTTCCCTGGCATCCAATCTGCCCCTCCCAAGCTGTAACTTATGGCTATTGCCTCTTGCTTTACAGTCTGCTACTTAATAAATTACCTATTCAACTTTGGAGTTATTACTTCTATGTGTGTCTTTCTCACTGATTGCAGAAATGTTCACAGTCTGTTTCATCAGTGGCAGAGGTAGACAAGAATTACACCCAGATTTCTGCAGAAATAGATTGATTTATAGGCTGCATTTGGAAATCAATAATGCTACCTTGCTAACGAGTAGGTCAAATTCACTTCATGGTGTCACCTTTAATACTGGCTTAAATCCATGAGTATTATTATAATCACTCTTCATATATACTACAAGATGAAAACTATGCCATTACTCAAAATAGCTTAGCTAATGAATCAAAACTGCCTTTCAAAGTAAAATGCAAAAAACAGCAAAAATTATGGGAAAATATGAGAAACTGGTTTACTTCTCAATCAACAAGATGCTGATTCCTAAATACGATTTTATCTTTCCCAACAGTGCTGCTTAAATTGAGCAGGAGATGGGAGACAGGGCTTTGTGAAAAGACACTGTGGTGCTTAAAATAGTGTTCCTTATTCTCTAAACATTAACTCAGCTCCACACTGCTCATGGGGTTTCAGCACTGTCAGCTGAAGAATTAAACTGAAGTTACAAACTCAGATGTACTACAAAAAAAACAGCTCAAAATTTCATGTAAGAGCTGCGCAGTACCAAACCTCTCCTGCTTTTTCTGCATTGATGTAGTATTTCAAGTGAGGTGTGCCAGGTTTTGTTGCACGACTGACATTACATACTGTTTAGCTTGACTTCCTAAACCACCAACACTACATGCTTGCATAGTTCATTAACTAACAGTTGCACATGAAAACTGATTCAGTAAAGCACGCAAAGGTTTTCTAATTCAGAGTCAGCTTTGCACTACACATTGAAATATGTCCAAACTAACATCAAACCAGAATTGTGAATCCGGGTAGCTGGCTTCATACAGAGGACGGGGGGGGGGGGGGGGGAACAGTATCTCAAGAGCTCACAGCAAAGTAATTGCCCCCATGTGTCAAAGTAAATTTGACAGTCTGACAAGCCACAACTCTATTAATCACCCTCTCAAAGGTCTGCCTTGCATTTCTTTCTTATTATATCCATCTCAGTCTTTGAAATTCCTTTCAGAGCAAATCTGTTTATACTGAGAGGTTCAAACAATTAATCTTGCATACAACACTAACTTCAGTGCTCCAGGGCCTCCTTCTCCTTCACTGTTCCTTATAGCTACCTTCTGAAGTGCTCTTCTTTCATAAACACAGCTGATGAACCATGAAAATAGTTTTATTTCATGAACTACTGCTCAAAGCAGGATGAGGCGGAAATGCAAGAAAACACAAGAAATTTTGAGATGCTTTTATACTACTCCAAAATATGAGTATCAATAAGTAACTGTAGGGTAATGTTTAGATGCTATAGGGACCTGAACCATACAGAACAAAATCCACTAATAACAGGCTAGACAAATTTAAACAAATTAAAAAAAATAAAAAGAAAATACCAGGTTCAAGTAACTATCACAGTTCTTTTTATTCATTTTGATGGATTTTATGTCATTTTTCTGCTCTCCTGACATGGTGCTGAGGTCTAAAAATAAGCACCTTTGTCGTTAAGACTCTCAGATAAGATGCTCAAGAAATAGGAAGAATTTTCTTTCTACTGCTCTTGATATTACCTCCCTGTTGAAAAACTTACAAAAGTATTTTGGAACACTTGCCAAGACCAAAGTGAACTCAGTTTGAGAGCCTCTGAAAAGCTCAGAATTTTAACTCACTTACTGCATCCGTACTATTCTACATGATACTGCTGAACTGGTTCTCTAAAGCCAAAGAAAATATACAATAATTTTAATTTAATTAAATTATTTAATTAAAATATACAAACAAATAGCACAATTAATATTACTTATCTTGCATTTTGAACACACCACCAGTAGCAAGTTACCTTCACTAGGATTTTTCCTTTCAAATTTTGAGGGCTAGGAAGCTGTCTGGAATCTGCAGTGACTACAGATGACAAGTCCAGTTTGTCACCAAATATCTCCTTCATGTACTGAGCAATCTTCTTTTGCTGCTGAATACTGCAATGGTTTTCAATAGACAGTATCACTGGAAACCTAGAAGCAAAAACTCCAGATATTGTCATAACTGTTTTAAGAGAGAAGACCTGCACAGCTTGCCATGTAAACTTTTTTACACAGCTTGCTTTTGCATTGTTAATAGTCTGGAAACAAACTCACTTTGGGAAGAAGGACTTTGCACATAAACTCCCAAATTTGTGTTCTGTCAGAATCCCTCACATAGTCCCTGCAGGCGATTCTGCTCTCTTACTCCAACCCTACCCACAAGCATATAGGTGACAAAGTTTGAAACTGATGATCACCAAGCGTGAGGCACAGAGAAACTCGCAATAAAGCTCATCAGCAACAGAATGCCTTGCTGTTGTATGTAACTGAGCAGAAGGCACATTATTACTTTGCAAGCATGAGCAAAGTCTTCGTAAGCTGTAAGTGACCAGCAAGATGCTCCTGAAGAAAAATGTTTTGAAATCAACAGATTCAAGGCTCCAGGAACTTGCAGCTGAAGTTTCCTTAGGTAGAGACATTCCACAAATTTACCTTGTTGTTCTCTAAACTCTTGGCAGCCCCAGAACTCTATGGCCAGGAATCCCCAATGCCAACTACACACCAAATAAAGAACCACCTCCTTCAGTTTTGTAATCCCCACCTCCTGTTTCTAATCAGTAACACCAAACTTTTGGGCTTGAGTATGTTGTTTGTTGGTTGGGAATTTTTTTGCCGCCTCCTGCCTTTTTCTATGGGTTGTTTTTTGTTTGTTTGTTGGTTTTTTTTTTTCAATAGGAGAATGTAAGCATTTCCCCTTTATTCTCTCTTAAAATACTCAAAATTCCATATTCATGATCTAAGGCTGTTGGATATATGCAGTTAAACTCCATGACTTTCATAATAAACTGTCATATATCACCATGGTAAACAAAACAGAATCTGAACATTACCCCACATCTCAGTATTTTCTCATAATATTTATGAGATAGCTTTTCAGTTTTCCTCCCGAAATTAAGCATTTTCCTTACATGCAGAATATTACAGTATTGATTTTGAAGAATAATTCCCCTGTGGATATGAGTGGGAAGTTCTGTTCAAAGATATTCAAGCCTCAGACTGTCCAAAACATTATTGAGTTTACAACGCAAGAAAGGCCTTTCTAACTTAAGATGAACTTTCTAACTTGATTGATGGAAACAGCTCATGCAGTTGAACAATAAATATGACAAACAGGGGAACAGAATCAAATCTAGAATTTTTCAATGTGTTTTAAGGAATATTCATACTTCCTGATGGCGACTGTTAATTTTGACATGGGATTAACTACACAAACCAGACAGGTGTAGCTTCAAAACTCACTCTACACTTACTCATTTTTGATGAAGGCGTATTTATTGATAGTTTCTGCCACATCACGGAAAAGTATTTTAGAAGTAAGAGTGTAACCATGGTGCACTACCGGCTCTCCATCTGGACCGTCCCAGCAGTCCACTATTAGGAAAGAAAAAGCTATACATTAAGAGATGCCTATGATCTGACACATTTCTGCTGATCTTGATTGCCAGCAGAACTGGCAATAATACATACAATTGTAAGTAGTGTACAATAATATGAACACTACCCAAACATGCAGGTGCCAAGAAATTAATTCAATTTATTACGACCTACCAATTGAGTTAAGACTAACAAACCAGGTTTTTTTCTTACATTAAATGAGAAATATGCAACATAAATTCATTTTTTCCCCTTATATTAAGCAGAGGTTTTTTCCTTATATATAAAATTATAAAGGTGTGATAGGTCAAATAGCATTTATAGCTACCTCTTGGGAAAGCAGCTTCTGCATCTGAAAGACTATTTAAAAAGAATTTAGTCTTTTTCCACGCACGATTAAGCGTGCAGTTTTATAACTGACTATAGTAAAAGTAGCATCAAATCCATCACATGTAGAAAGGATTGGGACAGTAATACTTTTCCTAATGAATTATCCTGGATTCACACCAACCTTGTTACTACTGTTGCCTCTACAGGAAGTTAAGAGCTTCACAAAGAGAAACCACAGAGCTATTATCTAGGCTGTATAAAATCTACAATAGTTTTGAGGTCAAGCAAAATAGCATGCTACTCTGCGTTCTGGTGAACTTTCCTATAGAAGTGAAAGTACAGTGGTAAACTGCCCAATCTTCTAAGGTTCATTTTCTCTAATTTTTAAATTCAAAGTAACAATTTTTTTTCCTAGAGATGAGTTTTGCAATATAGTTCTGAAAAATTTGTCAAAAGACTTTATTCTACCCAGAATCCTGAAAACAAAAATGCTAATGTTTTGTTATTATTTAAATCATGCAGAACTTAAACAAGAATCCAACACACTCTCCAGGCTATCAAACACCATCTTGGTTTAATCCATCAGCATACAGCCAATGAAACTGCATCCTACCTCTCCACTGCAGCAGACAAAGGCTAAGTTTCTCAGCTCTAAGATGGTGACAGAAATAGATACTCAGCTGTGCTGACAGAAGGTACTGTTTGCTTACTTCTCCTCCTCCTACAGGCACCTTTCATCTTCTCTTTGCATCCACAGGAGGAACTGCATATGCAAACACCCGCTTTCCTATTCAGCTTGTAAAAGAAAAAGGTCTTTGCTGGTTTAGCTCATTCTGAACAACGTGGATTTGGAAGCGCTCCTGTGATGCACAGCGGAACTGCAGAGCAGAACACCCTGGGCTGCTCTGCTGGAACTAAAGGTTCCCAGACAGGTGCCTGCCCATTACCTTACTGGACCTTTACACAAATTCAGGGCAATGGAAGACTTGCACTGACTGAGAAAACATGAGAACACAGCAGCAGGCAGGAGAAAACAGTGGTGCCTATGATGTTTGAGATTGTCATTCCCAATAGAAAAATTCTGTTTAGACAGCTAGAAAACAAGAGTTTACAACTTAAGGTAATCAGATAGTGAAGCATTAATGCTTTGAGTTTGCCACTGACTGTGCTTGTAAGAAACATCCACCATACTTCCCAGAGCCAGCAAGTTACACTAAAAATATACCTTCAACACATCGACAACCATCTTGCAGCACTCGTGCATACATCTCCACTCTGGACTGGGACAGCAGTTGGTCTCCCGTCAGGTATGTATTGTGAGATGAAGCAATAAAGTAGTTACAAAGGGGTTGATCCATATCCTGATGCACTTCGCAGTGCAGCGGATTAAATATATCGCAAGCAGGACTGCGCATGAAGTTGGTGAAACCTTTGAACAAAGAGAAACAGTTTTGCAATGGATGCAGTACATATTGCCAAGCAAACGATTTGCACTGTAACATTTATCTTTTTCTGTTTGTGCTTGCCTGTGCTTGTGGTCTCCAAAACCACATCATAGGGATTACCTTCCCGTAGCCTGTGTTTTCAGCATATTAACTACTATCTGTGACTTGCTTGGCTCTTTGGAAACTGAAGACCCTGCACAGACTCAGTCTACTGGTGGCACACACACAGGTATTTATTTTTGAAGCCTACAGAAGTTCTGACACCTTTGACAAGAATACATTCCCAAGATCCAACCCAAACAATTTTCAAACAGCTTTGAACTAGAAAAGCAGATATAATCTAGAAAGACTCATTTATAACTTCTCTGAGAATTAAAAATCAAGCATTTGCAAAACATGACATTGAGCTATGCCTCTTTAGAAATTAATTAACAACTAATAGTGAAAACCAAAATAGGATTCTAAGAAAAGCATAAAAGTAAAGAACAGCAGCTATATGAGAAGGCTGAAAACAAGACAGATAGATATGGCCACTGGCCAACCTCTTTTCAGATCAGATGTTTCATTCAGACCCTCAAAAGGGGCAGATGACAAAAATACACATGTAAAAATTCTATGAAACCCTGACAAACCTACACCAAATCCAGTGCACAGACAGACAAGTGTGCTCCAGCTGCCTTCTGCAGTTCAGACAAAACCACTCCGCAATTAAGTGGAACAGAAGAATGTGTTACTGATTCTGTTAGAATTGGTGAAAGAAAATATCCTCCCTCACCATTATTCAGTGAGATAAAAAAGATCTCTTCATCTAGATGCTACTGCAGAGAGTAAGCAGCAAAACCACGAGTCATTACTGTTATAAAAACTGTCTTTTCCTCCCCCTTCTTCTCAAACTAGTATCCCTTATCCCCTCATGATCCCTGTTAAAGCATCAGTATAACTGAGAAATTGGGTCAAATGCCTTGGCAGCATCAGCCTGCATTTCCTGAGATGATGAATTGTGCCTTGGAGGGCAAGTGATTTGCTTGCTGGGAATATAGATGGGAAGGTGTGAGGGGGAGAGGAACCTCAGCTTCACGTGCAGCAGGGTGCAAAGAATTTGACATGTGCACCATCTTTCCCTCAATGGACTCTTGTTATGGTAGCAGGTAAGAGCTATTCTGTTCTGCTCCGTCACAAGTGTAATGTATCGTAAATAAGAGGAAGAAAGGAAATCCCTCAAATACTGGGCAGCAGAAGACACAAAGGTTATGACACCTGCAAGAGTATAGGTTTAGTATCACGCAGAGCTGCCAGGACTTCATGCTGCTGTTAATGCTCCATGGGTCCCAAGTTGAGAAGTTATCTTCAGAAAGCACAACAGTGTCAAGAACAAAACAAAATAACACACTTCTATCGAAGTTAAATTGTCAGATCTTTCTTATACAGATCACAGGACAGAAGTGGGAGCCAGACTGACATCCTGACTTTGAAGCAAATGCTTCCTCCCATCCTTTCCCCCACTCCCCGAGTTTATAGCTGACTGCCCCAGTGACACTCCTTTACTATATGCCCTGACCAAATATAACATGTAGACAAGGTAGCACCACCCAAAGGGCTACACTGTAGCGCAGGGAGCACAGGGACCATGCTAGCCAGCTCAAACATCTAGCTAATGTCACTATAGTTTCCAGTTTTCCCTATGCTGCAAGTTTATCTGAGAAGATGGTACTTGGTTTATACTTCTGTAAATCAGTTTAGACAGATAAAGTTTTAAAAATACCTCCTTTGAGACACAGAAATGCAAAATATTACAAAAGGATAGTGCAAACAACACTAACCCTGAAAGCAACTCAAACACAAAAGCAGCAGCAGTAAGGTTAAGAAGAACAGGAATGCTTTCAGAAATCTTTATCTAAGTGCATGGCTTGTTCATTTTGCTTTCCTTACTTCCATTCAAGTACAGCACCCTGGGTCACACCAGAAGCTTGTTTAAGATCTGGGCAGTTATACCAAGGATTTAAGTACCATGTGAAAGATTTTTCATTCCCCCGCCCCAAAGTCACCATTTAAATTATGCTGCTTCATGAAAGCTGTCTTCTGGGCAAATTAACACACCATGGCATTTAATCTATTTCATGCCAGTTCAGATTTTCATTTGATTCCAAGCTGGGTTCTGAACAAATAAACCATTTAGAATTGCTTTAGTAAATGAGATCAATAAGGTTTTCAAACCCAAAGAAAATGCAACTACCCGTATCTCATTTCATATGCTTATTTCACATATGCATAAATCAATGAATTGTACAGGAGCAGTTCCAAACCTGCGAAGACAGAGCAGAATGGAAACTTTGATTTTATTGCTTCAGTTACAAGCAAGCTGTGGTATAAATCACATGGTATAGAATGTTTTACGTTTGTGTTTTACAAATACTCAGCAACAAATTCATTCAAGCCCAAGGCATTCACATTACTGTCTGATGGCTATGATGTATAGCTGTATAATACTAACTGCTAATTCGCCCCACCTATACTCTCATCTCTGCCGTGTCCCACAAAAATGCACCTCCACTACTGATCAGACCGCTAATTTACATAATGTCCTATCACAGCCAAATATTATAAGCTACACCAAAACACTGTTAAAGCTTTTCCGTTCCACTACATTATATAGAGACAAAGATAATTTTGAAATCAAAATCTTTACCTTCAATCCCAATAACATTTTGTTTCTTGTTTTCTTCCGATACTTCAAACTTCTGTATGATGTCAAGACAATATTCTGGAGTCACATTATTCATCTGCACAAAAAAGAAACCAACAGCAGCATTGGTGCACTTACTTAAAATACCATGTCACCAGCATGTCAAACCTTACTTCAGGCTTCTGGGTCCAGTTGATAAAACTTATGATCAAACATTAAGATCAGTCAAATACGAGTAAGACAGTAACACTACTGTAAAGGACTTTACGATTCTGATTTTATTGTTGGCTCAAGCCTCATGGCTCTTATCTTTGAGGATAAAAATAGGAGAGGTAGCAATCACTTAAAAGGTGTGTCATTTTAATTTAAAGATTAAAATCAACTGTTAAGCACACTTACTATTTTTACTGGGCAATACCGATGAAATGAGAACTATGATGTTATATTCTTTAATATAATCCACTTAAACATGCAAAAAAGATTTGGCAGGGTTTGATTTCATTTTCATGCATTTTCCACTTCTGTGATTTCATTACTTCCAAGTGTTCACTATAATACACAGGCTGAGATAAATAATTAGATTCTAAAATGAAAAGCGGCAGTTCTTCTGAAACAAATAAGTTTTGTCATCTGCTTCAACTAGCCAGCAGCTTAAGTCCTAAATGACTAGTGTGGCCGAAGTATCACCATATACTTCTATTTCCTTTAATTTTAAAGGAAAGTAGCAGCGTTTGTTGCTCAGCTCTTCTCACAGATTGACCAGGCATGATGATCTGGTACTGTCTTCCTTACCTGATAGTAACAAACTCTATAGTCTCTGCTGTTTTCAAAATCCATGTACCAACACTGATATTCTTATCAGTTCACTATCCCTTTTGGGATACTGGCTCCTGATATCCTTCCACACACACTGTTTCAGATCATAGCCTGACATATACAGACACACCCTGGAATATATTATCTCATTCTATCCCTTTAAAACATCTCCCAAGAGAGCAGGTATAGTTATTTCAAAATATTCATTTTCTAAAAGTGTACTTACTCCCCACTTCTCACCACTTTTTGTCATATTTTCACTATTCACCACATCCCTAGTTATTCCTAGGATACTCTATAATTAGTGTAGAGAAGTAATAAGAGGAAAGTTACTCTCTCAAGAAGGCTTAACTTAAAATGCACTAGCCCATACTGAATAATTAACAAAAAGCTTTACATAATTATACGTGCATGTTCCAAGGGTGTAACTGTTATAAAATTACTTCCTTTTTAGCTCAATTAAAATGAACAGGGGCATTCATTTTTGACACTAGTTTCTTTTGGGCTGCATACAACAGCCGTCCTTTTAATCACAGAAGATACCAGTTTGGTACCAATATGATGCCATAGCATTAACACTTCCACCTGATTCCTGTCACTTGGGAGCATAACAGGGCACATCATTCAATATGAAGCACTTCCTTGGAGCATGCAGAGAATGCTGCTATAGGCAAGATCTCAGCAGGCTGTCCTCAGACAGAGGAGCATCGTATTGCAAAGTAACTGCTTCAAGTGGCAAGCAGGCACATGGGGAAACTTCACTCTCAGGAAACCAAAACTAAACATTTCATGTTTGTAACACCAACCTTGTAACTGCATAAAACCATCAACACAAGAATCAAAAAGGTCTCTGCTATGATTGAAATAAAAGCACTTGATGTGCCATGAGCACAGCAGAAAGGCAGAGGGAAGAACAATCACACAACAGCTGTCTGAACATTCCTTCCCTATGCTTGGATATATTTATGTGTTCATATATATGGCTGCCTAGTATTCCCATACCTTCTGTTCCACCTTTAGAAACTGAGCAAGTTCTTCAACAGTGAGGTGATCCTTCTTGTCACTGTAACTTAGGAGCAATAAGTAGAGATCTCGCCGTAAGGACATCATCTTGTAAAACACTGAAAATTCTTCAAAATTTAGGGTTCCTTGGTTCTCATCTGTGTCTGCTTCCTAAGAGGTAAAGAAGCTCAGATAAGCATGCTAAAACACAGGTGAATTCAGGGAACAAAGCAGAAGAGATTTTACAGAGACAAAGAAGAATCTAATAAATTCTAGTCTGCAAGATTCTCTTCAGACACAAATTCCAGTAGCAAAAATAACTGCAAAATCATAGTACCATCTATTGGATTTTTTTTTTGGTGAAAACAGTTGCCACATGAAAGCTACAGGTGTCTTTTGAAAGTCTCAATTCCATCTTTAGTTTTGAATTTATTACCCCTGTTAAGAGGCTCACCCTGGGCTTTATTTTCATCTCCTACTCTCCTGTGTGCCCTGCAGTTATCCTGGATTAAAACACAGTAAGGAACCTAATAATTTCACCCATGGCTTCCCCTAACAACAGGGTCTCAGATTTTAAAACATTCAGGACAGTATGAGAGTCTTATACGGTAATTCAAACTGCAACACAGCCCCCTGTCAGCACTCTATAGAGGGGACAAGTCTGCAGTAGCAATAAGACTCCACAACATATGCCAAATAGCCTCAGTCTTGACAGCAGGTTTTGTTTATCCTCAGAGGTAGAAAGAGAAGAAAACAGTACTTAAGAGCATGTTAATACTGTTTTTACTGTGAACATCTGCCTAAGAGGATTGCTTTGGGTTTTCAAAACAAATAATACATTCTGGAGAACTGCTGTCAAACTTTATGTAGGTCTCCACAAAAACCAAACTTCATGGAAACTACAACTCTTGCCAAGTTTGAGGCTGTAAGCAGATAATGGAGAAAAAATGAAATAAATGTTTAGAAGTATGCTATTGTTCACATGAATAATGCCCTTCATTCATAGCTGTATATAGGGTATTTTTTTCTCTGTAGTTATAAACCCCATTGCCATTCTTAAGTCATGTTATCTTCAAAATAGTGTTTTCCTTTGTTCAGGTCAGAACACCTTCTGTGCAGAGCCCTTTTAACACTGACTCGGCTTTGAACCTATGGACTTTTGTCTACAGCTGCACACCAAATACAAGTTCTTCTCCAGATGGAAGACATCCTCATCCTGCTATCACTTCTTCCTTCACAAGAATATTCTTCCAATTGGTGTCCAACCTCACTTTTCCTACAGAAGAGGAGCAGGTGCAATGAACACATCTCTGACCTGGCTTGCTTTCCAAGGATCCTGTTCTTTCTCCTTCACATAAAACACTCCACTTAACTTTGAAGCATGTCTTAGAACAGGAAACCATCTTTACTCTTAGTACATACACACAACTGAAGTAGCAGCCCCACACTCTATTCCTAGGTGCAGGGTCTGGACTGCCATAGGCTCAGCCATCCCCATGGACCACAGGTGCTCCTCCAGGCCAGGTACTGTTTGTGCTATGTCTGAACTGTGATGCCAAGTCACATAAAACTACCACCTGAGCAGATTAAATGCACGAGCAGGACAGAGTAGCTAGATACAGGGGCAAGGATTTGCCCCACCATTATTCTGCTACTCCCTTTATCCTGCATTAAGTCCTGGAAGTCCATAGACCTGCTGGCACAAAGCGCCGCTTGTGGGGTAAGACCTCTAGGATTGAGCCCTGAATGACTAACAGTAAACAAACTTTCAACGCTCCTTTTCTACTCAACCTTAATAACTTTAACCATGTCTGCGAGGTCTAGGACATTAACTCAGGTACATGCTGGCAGCAAGCGCAGCAAAATGAAAGTAAGTGAAGCATTTCATTTTTAATCAAAAGTTGCCGCTGATTATACAAAGGCTAATGGTTTCTAGAGTGCCCTAGCACTCATTCCTAGACAGTTTAACAGTGCAGACAAAACTACATTATTTTTCTTCTCAGTACATGGCTTCACAACTCCCTCCCTCTCCTGTAGCAGTGAACAGTATCAGCAAAACCTGAGGATCTCAGGGAACTGCATTTCATTACATCTTGTTAGTTCTAATGCCATCTGAGCTATAAACTCAGATCACAAAGTAAGCTGAGAAGAAAATAATTCCCAGCTATCTGGTGCTGAGTTAGATTTTAAAGCATTTTATATCCACTACATATCTTAAATGATATATATCACTTGTGGGAACAAGTACAACCTGAATTCATTACTGCAACACAACCCCACCGGTTTCCACACTTCTCAAGTCATTGGGGAGTAATTTGAAAACCCCATAGATGTATATCTAATGTGGGGTTTATGACAGAAAAACAAATTACTTCTGACCATAGAAGATTCTTCAACTTTCCAATGTTTTATAGGAAACCAGCTTTCAGCTGCTACTGTTTCTGAAGAGTTAAGAAAAATTTATTTTGCTCTTCATTATGTCCTTGGCTTATCTTTTCTTTCCTACAGTAAATACTGGGGCTGGTAGAAAATGGTAACTGCTTTCAGACAGAAGCAAAAAAAATGATTCTGGCTAAGTAAGAGGAAGCTTTTTTTAAAAGAAAACCAAAAACAATTACTGTCATAAAGCTAGTTTCTATTAAATGATTTTCCATAAAGGAAATGAAAAAGTATTTCAATAGAAACAGAGTAACTTCATTGACCATCAATGCCAGCATACAACAATTCAGTTCAGAGATGAAAACAATCATGCATCTGAAAAAGTAATATTAAACTGTCTTCTGTGTGGTTCACATCATTAAAACACTGTTCGGATGCATCCTTGCCTACAGAAAGGTTAAGGCTCAAAGAAAGTATGAGGTGCTGGAAAGGACAGAGTTTAAAGCCGCAACTTGCAAATCCTATTCTGGATCTGTCCAGAAATAGACCATAATTGGCACTTCCTTACCACAACAAAACAGTGTTAGAGACTACCAACCTGAAACATCTGCCGGACCTTCCTGCGGGGCAGGTTAACATTTAGTTTATGCATCAGCTGGTGGATCTCTTCAATATTCAGCAGGCCATCTCCATTCTTGTCAGCCTCCTCAAAGGTTTGTTTGACCCAGCTACAAATGTGTCAAGGAAAGGTAAAAGAATGCAATTTCCTCACGGCAAAGGGAGACAGAGTAGTTCAGAGGTAAGGGACAAGACTCAAATTCAGGAGAACAAGTCTCTGCCCCAACTCTTCTGGGCAGGGAAGTAATCCTCCTTAGCGGAGGACCTTAGCATGTTCCAGGGAGAAAAACTTGGACATTATTCAATCCAGCCTTCATAAACAAGTTCTTCTCAAGTCAGCACTTCCAGGCAGAACATTTGCATTAAGACTTCCCACAGCCTGCATTATTGTTATCACAGGATAACAATAGGATATCACCTCCTGGATGGTGCAACTAAGACAGTTATATTTGAGGGCTGGTGGTTTTGTGACTCAACTCTAACGAATCAAGCTCAATAGCCATCTGTATCAGGGGTGACATTAATCTAGTGTAAGAGGATAGAATAAGGAAGACTCTGTTAAACCAGCCCAAGTACATGCTTATCTGCCTCTGGCTTCCATAAGAACCTCATTAAAAATTAACCATTCTTGTTTTTCCATGCTCTCTCCTCCAAGACTGCCACACAGTTCTTCACCAGTATCTGTATACCTCTTCCATCTCTGGACAAGTTCTTTGTCCACCACTTTATTTCCATTATCTTTGTCCTCACCTTGTGCTACACTTCCAAAGGGCATCAGAATTGTAAGTGGCATACAGAAAATGAATAGTGCCCATACATTTGCTTTTTCTCCCCTCACAAGGGCAAAATAGCATCAAATAAAGCCAACAGCTGTCAAATTCAGAAAACAAGAGGTGATTCTTCACGCAGCGTAGAGCTCATCTTTAACATAACCTTTATTGGGATGTTCTGAAGGTTTACATGCGTTTGAGCTGACACTAAACCAGTTTTTCTCTCCCCCCTCTCCCTGCCCCGATACAGTTTCATTCA
Organism: Brotogeris chrysoptera; assembly: GCA_030323915.1. Classification (NCBI taxonomy): domain Eukaryota; kingdom Metazoa; phylum Chordata; class Aves; order Psittaciformes; family Psittacidae; genus Brotogeris; species Brotogeris chrysoptera. The sequence continues at coordinate 18,064 of JARCZZ010025442.1, forward strand.
AAAGCTTAAAACTGGTACTAGTACTGGTTTGGACTATTATTTACAGGTTCAGAATACCAGCCCCTTCACACTCTCATTTTCTGCTACTAACTTCTCTGAGAACATACTCTAAGTTTTCAAATACTGTTGAGCTTGCTTCAACATCATCTTCCACTTCTCTCCCCATTCTGCTTGAATTTCTCCACTTTCTAACCAGTACCTTTTACCCTTTCTTCACACGCATATCCCTTTGCAGCTTTTGCCAAGTTCTTATGCTAGCTGGAACTGGTATGGAGTCATTCTGTCTGCAGTCTCCCAGCTGCCCCTTTTGATACCACAAACGAGACTTGAAGTGATGTTTTACCAGTAGAGAACATGCAGCTTGGAAAAGTTGTGGATGAATATAGCAAACTGAGTATGTGTGCAACAGAGCATGCAATATATCCCCCAAATGGATCTGTGCCCATCTGGTATCAGAATTAAACACTGGAAATACGAATTAAAAATACCTGCTGTATATTTTTAGAAGGAATATTTACAAGTGTCCACTGTAGATTTACATGTGGCAGAAGAGACAGGCCACAATTTTAGTTAATACGGGCTTTGTTGTTTATTGGTCCATTTTTTTGGCAGGAGGTTTTGGTTTAGTGGGAAGAGTGTTCTTTGAATTTAACATAGAATGAATCATACAATGGTTTGGTTTGCAAGGCACCTTAAAGATCACACAGTTCTAACTCCCCTGCCACAAGCAAGGACACTTTCTACTAGACCAGGCTGCTCCAAGCCCAGTCCAACCTAGCCTAAAATACTAGTCAACACTGTTGTGAAAGCAAGTGCATCAAGGAAATATTCAATGGACATGATCTTTATAAAAAGTTCATTTTGGTTGCTAGGTTACAACAAACATTTAAGGAGCTTTAAAGATTAGTGCTCCTGACAATCAATGGAGGCTGAGAAGCAGACACATATCTGGCATACACTGACCAAAAGGAATTACTAGTCAGTTTACTTCAAGACTCCTAAAAACACTGAGTTTCACTTGTGCAGAGGCTAATGAATTCAAGTTTTCAATTAGCAGTACCCTGAAAACAGTGTCTTCTAATGGACTTTGCAATTTGCAGCAGCAGAATAAAAACACAGTTGGGCAAACAGAAGATGACAGAAATCCTGAAATCATGCTGGGGTTAGTATTTACTGAGATAACTAGAAATGACTGTCTTGACTCTTCAACAAGAATTTCACTAACAAAATGCAAGATTATCATAGAATCATAAAATTGTTAGGGTTGGAAAAGACCTTAATATCATCTAGTTCCAAAACCCCTGCCATGGGCAGGGACACCTCCTACTAAACCATGCCATCCAAGGCTCTGTCCAACACGGCCTTGAACACCGCCAGCGATGGAGCATTCACAACTTCCCTGGGCAGCACATTCCAGTGCTTCACTATCCTTACAGGAAAGAACTTCTTTTCCTTATATCCAATCTAAACTTCTTCTGTTTAAGTTTGAACCCGTTACCCCTTGTCCTCTCACTACAGTCCCTAACGAATAGTCCCTCCCCAGGATCCTTATATCCCCCCTTCAGATACTGGAAGGCTGCTATGAGGTATCCCCTGACTTCAATGCAGCTTAATCAAATCCCTAAGGCACAGCTGATGCTTTATTGCACAGGCAAGTGTCCACATCAAACCCATTACTCAAGCTTTCATCACAATCAATGGTAAGGTTTTTGATCACATAACAGCAGGTGAAAGGACACCCTATGCTGAAGTCACTAATACAAAAAATATAAGCCAGAAACACTGAATCAGAAGCTGGAGCTCAGGCTCATAAAAGGATACTGATCATGTGTTCTCTGTCGCTTAGCAAGTGAGTCCTCATCACTTATTCCAGCCATCAAATATTTCAGTCCTGTGATCCAGGTGCGAGCTTCCTCTGGGTTAGATGTAATCAAATCCAGCGACTCCATGTGGTTGCCATGGTAAATGGTAAAGCAACAGCTTGGGTCAAAGTTCCCCTCTGCATGGCGGTGGAAGATTTCAGACTGCCGGCCTTCGGTGACTTTGTAAATAGAATCAATGACGACTGTTCGGAAAAGGGAAAACAAAAATTGACATGCTTGGATATCCACCCAACCTCTTACTGGTTTTAGTAATTCTGAATTATTCAGGCAAAATGTCATTAAACATTTGTTAATGTTACGTTGTCATATCCCAAAGTGCTTTTTGATTTCTAGGTTTACCCGTGCTTTGTCCAAGCCACATGTACAGTGCAGCTGCCTTGAAGGCAGGCCAGTGCATGTACAGGCAGGTTACAGCAGAGCTCTGAGCGCTCCTTGATACATCAGAGGACTGCAGGCTACTCAAAGGAGAGCACAAGGAGACAGATACCAAGTGTCTTCCCATCAATGAGTGAAACACTACATAGCTCCAAAGGGACTCCTCCCATCACTGCCATGCTCTCTAGAGCAGGAAGACAGGGATACGCTAGCACAGTGATGGAACATGCTTCCCAGTGCCATATCTATGTTGAACTTTATGAACATATGAACATATGAATCATATGAACAGCTATCCTGTTCAACACAACAGCTCTTAGCCACCACTCATGGGACCAAAAGCATCAACTGTCACTGTCTGTAGCCTTCCCAATTGCTTGTTTTTAATCTCAAGCCTCCTAGACAGTCCTGTGAACTTCTAGTTGTTATTTTATTCAATAAACCATTAATTTCAAATTCAAATTTGAAAGAGTGCAGCAGAAACAGTTTTAGTAAGAAATAATGCTACCCATTGACTTCAAGATTTAATAATGTCTAAAGAAAATTATCACAGTTAAGATTAAGAAATCTCAATCTAAACTTTTCTAGATTCTCTATTTATACCTGCAATGTATATATTTAAAATAGTTCTGTATAGTTATCTTCAGTTTGCTCGTAATTCATATAGAGGTATGAAAAATGTTGACATCAGACTGACTTCCTTTCATAATCCTGAACTTCTAGTAGGTGGTTAAAGTCTACCCGCACTCTTGAAAATCTTCATGTAAGAGTCACATCACATTTGAAATAAGCATGAAAAAGCATTTATTTAATCAATCCCTCTGTAGTTCACATTCTAATACTGAACTGCCCCAGAAATTAAAAGAAATACTAGAAGTTTACTTTTTGCCTTTTCGCTTTTTCTGGATGGTCTCCATCGAATGCAGGTTCTGTGCTCATCCAGGTAGAAGAGACGAACTAGTCCTTTGGTTCCACTCTTCAGCTTAACCATCTGAGTCCCAGATTGCATAACACTCATGCATCTTTCAACTGTGTAACAGACAGAATAAATTCAACTAAATGGCCATCTAATTCCGCTAGTAAAATGACTTACTGGCTTTCCAACATCTGCCAATCACATCACATTTTCGACTTGCACCTTTAATGACAGAAGCTAGTCACTGCTGTGTGAGACATACTGTTTCTTCTTCACTAGCTTCTCCACATAGGGAAAAAAATTTAATAAAATCAGAAATAATCTGTCAAAACAATTTCACAGCAAAGGAGGCAAAGAAAACCTTACCATACATTGAAACCAAATAATTTAAAGTTGCTCAATACTTACCTAATTATTTTATATTACTACACACAATACTCTAATTTTAAACCCCACTACTCTGCAAATTTCAGATGGTGAGATTATCACTCAAAAATCACATTCCTTTGGGTTCGCTAATGTTTTAGCTTGTATCTTGTGCTTTTGACACTGTTAGAATTGATAACAGATTTATAAATACACAATCCCTCCTCCCTACCACACACATTTACACCCTCTCCATCCTGCTACTAAGTTTCAAGCACATACTCTGATGACTTCCTTTTATCATCCCACCCAGGATGACAGGGCTTCGTTTCTCTCTGTTTTGACTAAAATATACCCATCTCTTCCATTTCATCTCACATCTTCCCTCCTACAGTTTTCCAAACAGTAGGATCAAGATAACATTTCCTCTTGATCCATGCTCTTAAGTTACATTCTCCTATCCATTCACAGCCTCTCCTCACTTGGTATCACCTCTCAGATGATTTGTTTACACTCTGGCTGGCTCCCAAATACTATCTGGGTCTGTCTTTATTTCTTCTTATCACCCTTCTGCTCTTTATCATTTCTCTCCAATACTCCTCTTGGTATCACAACAAAGACCAAGACACCCTCTCACTCTACTCTGACAGAACTAGGATTTATTTTCTGAGCTCCTGACACCTCCTTTGCTCCCACAGCAACTGGCACATCCAGCAATGGACTCAGCCCCAGCTGAAACCCAACAGTGCTCTAATACACCAAAACACATTGTGATGGCCCTGCTCAGTTAACCTGCACAGCAGAGGAGTGGCCTGCACGTCTTCCAGCAGTCACACAACCCTGAGGCTACTACCAGTGAAGAAAAATAAGCCTGGCTCCTTTTGAAGCACCTCTGGGTCAGATACAGTCAGAATAGCATCCCGAACATTAGTCAAATATGGGACAAACAGCCATGGTTGCCGGACCAACTTCCCCTGGCTCCCTCACACAAAGGGAGATGGCAAGCCAACCTCCACGTCAAATAAACTGCATCAGAAGCAGTTTTTGCTGAGTTGTCCTTCCTGAAGGAAAGAGAGGACTCAGGCTGAGCTGAAAGGAACCAAACTCCTTGGAAAGCATCAGATGCATGACTGCAGTAAATTTGTCCTTTATATGCCCATAAATATATGGCCTTCCCTGAATATACACAATATACATCAAATGAAAATGTGGCTTTGGAATTTTTTTAAGATGAGCCAGAAAAGCATATAAATCAAGCCAGAAATAGATGTTATGCAGTATCCACACAGTGACCATGGCAGTTTTAACCTGTATCTATGTGAAGATGCACAAAAAACCAGGAAGACAAGCCTTTACACCACAAGAGATGGAATATTCAGAACCTTAAAGAAAGATAAACCAAAGCAAAACTAAGCCTCTAAAACTTGCTACATATGTACATACATGCACACCTTCTGTTAGCAAACTGAGCTTTAAATTTTGAAACTGAGTTTAGATCAAGTTTGCCTTGGATTCATGCTTAACAAATAATTGTCCTCCAGCACAGGAATAAGGTTCTCCACTAAAAAAGGTTGTACCAGTGTGCACGTGGATATGCTAATCTATACCGCTACATTATCCTGGCATACAAACTTCAGACACATTCTTGTTTCACTATCAGGACTATCAACACTATTAGAGCGATCAATTGCAACAGTGTTTTATCTCAGGAAGAGGTTTAGCAACAAGCTATTCAGCACCAAGTCTGCTTCTTTGCACCCAAGGCTATCAGTTATTATTAAAAGTCTTACAAAAAAACCCTAATTCTCACATAAGTCTTTATTTTTATCAGCTCAGTTATCATAGAAAAAAAACCAACAATCTGGCTTCAGTAATGATGCTGAAGACAGATAACTAAAGGCAGAAGAGAGAGGACTACATTTCTTTACTGTAAGAGAAGCAGAAAATGGGCCACACAGATAATTACAGCCAACAAAGCCACGGGGAGAAAAAAAAAAAACAACAAACAAAAACAAAACCACCACAACAAACAAACCAAATTCACTTCACTGATTCAATTGCCTAATTTCTATATTGCATGTGTAACTGTTATAGATGCATTTCACATACATGCTTTCACATAGACTTCTGAATCAAAGTTATAGGGAACAGATTTTAAAACACTTTTTTCCAAAGTGGAAGAAATCCAGTTCCTGCCAAATATCTCAACACTCTCAATTTCTCGGATGCCATCTGCAAGAAGCCCACTGCCCAAATAAGCACCATCTTCACTGCTTGCACTTTTCCATCAGAAAACATCATCAGAATGCAAACATTTAAAGTAGTAAATATGTAAGAGAGTTCACTGCACCATCCCTACTGTGTAGGTGTTAATAACAGAAAGAATCCACTTCTAAAGAAAGGACAAGGGTAATAGAAATGCCACACCGTTCATAGGCCCACTGGATTTCAATTCTGCTAACCATTCGTAAAATATACCATCCTCCCCTTAAAGCTATTTATAAAATATAAGTACACAAAAAAAAAAAAAGAGTTTTTCAAATCTATTCCTAATATGCTGATTTCAGTCTCTGGACATTCACAAGAGAGACCACTGCACATTAGCATCTGAATAAGGTGAAATTATTGAACAGAGGCAGTTCAGAATAAAGCTCCAGAAGAGCAATTCAAGAATGTTTTCACTAAGGAATAGGAAAACTCCCTCCAGAAAAACATTTAATCCTCTAGATGAACCATGAATACTGAGCAAGTGAAGCAGCCCCTCCATGCGAAGTTTGAGAAAGCAAGGCATATAATGGTTTCCATTATATAAAATCATAGAATCACAGAACAGTTATGGTTGGGAAGGACCTTAAGATCACCTATGGTATTTTTCTCCCACAAAGACTAGCTATGCATTCTTTGCCTGAAGTCAAAATTAATTTAGTGAAACTAGAATATAATATAGTTTATGTATTACAAAAACAAAGCAAGCTAACCTGGAAATACAAAATTATTAAGCTTATGCATTGTTTCATCTTCAAATGAAAAGAAATCTGAAAACTAGTAATTTCTGTTTCCAGATTTATGCAAACTTATTCTTGATAGTCTAAATTCATCCAAACAGACATCCTGCAGTTTAATGGATTTTAATAATGTTGAAATCCAGTCTATTTTTTCCTCCCAAAATAACCATTTAGAGCTAAACAGACCTAGTTCAAAGAGCATTTTCTGATTTCTAGCTCAAACAATGATAACCATTCTTAGTAGTACACACATCTCCTTTGCAGAAGGAGCTGCTTCTCTGTCTAACAGTAAGTCAGATACAAACCCATCTGCGCCAGCTGGACTTTTTCTGAAGTGGCCACACTCCCCAGCACATGGCAGACCTCTGAAGCCAGGACGAAAGCCATCCAAGCTCCTTGAAAGTCCAGATGTTACTCAAAATCTTGCACGTTAGGCAGATTCTATTTATTCTACCCGACAGCACAGCTCCTTGCTGCTGAATACATCAAGCTGCTGCCTGGGAACACTAAGCTGGAACTCTGACCACTAACCATACGCAGTCTTACGTTCAAAAAGCACTCTAATCTGCCACAAATCAGCCAACACTACTGTCCATCCAGCTCTGCTCTAATCTATCACCATGTGCAATCAGCATCTTTAATAACCAGGGAATAGCTTAGCACTGCAACCTGCAAGAATCTCTCACAAAAAGTTACAGCTCTGTTCATAGGTTTAACAGTCATGGCCTGTTATTCAAGCGTTTGCAATTAATTTGGCTTAATTCTCAACAGTCACAGTTATGACTTGTACATCTGCTTGCTACTGTGTTTCACTACAAAGCCTTAAGGCGTGCGGGATCCTTTAGTTGATTCTAAAAAAAAAAAATATTTAGGGAATTAAAACATTACACCTGGCACCACTTTCAGTAAAATAGAAATGCACTTTGCTACATAGGGCACATCACAGCAATGAAACAAACATCCACTCCCCATAGAACATGTTATCCAAGATTAAATAAATATGCAGGTCACTCTGCAATTGGAGCCAACAGGCAGGCACCGTGCAGGAGAGGCACTGGCGCCTGAGGGATGCTGGCTGGGATGCAGCTGGGATATTTGGTGTGTACCAGCTGTCCCGTTGCCCACACGTGACAGACAACACTGCACACCAATGTTTTCTGGGTTATCCCAACTCCACTGCTTTTATGGACTTAATGTTACAGCTGTCTGACAAAACAAAAAGATTAATAAGGTATAAAGAGCATTACCAAACAATGAGAAGTATAATTATGAAAGAGGATGAGCCGTATTTCTAAATTATACGCACTAACTGCATAAAGCCAACATTAAGCTTGAGGAAATGAAAGAAAGCCATTGTCGTGGTTTAAGCCTCCAAGCCACACAGTTTTACTCACTCACTCACCCCCCCTTTTTTCTTCCCCCAGTCCCAGGGGAATGGGGAGGAGAATCAAAAAAAAAAAATGCAACTCGCACAGGTTGAGATAAGAACAGTTTAGTAACTAAGGTATAACACAAATCACTGCTGCTA
>JARCZZ010025444.1:0-14254 GCA_030323915.1 Brotogeris chrysoptera
GCCGCCGCCCACCCGCGCCCGCGCCGCCACAACTCACGCGACCGGACTGCACCGCGGCGGGCGGCCCGCCCCGCACCGCCCCGCACCGCCCCGCTCCGCCCCGCACCGTCCCGCAGGGACCCGCCGCCCCGCTGCTATGGCAACGCCGCGCCGCCACCGAGGCCCCGCTCCCCGCCGGGCTGGGCTGAGCCGAGCCAGGGACGGGGCCGGTGTGGCGAGTCAGAAGGGAAGGAGGGAGCCCGCGAGGAGGGGGGCAGCAAGGCGGACCTGCTGCGCCAGTGTTCGTCCCGGCAGAGAGGGCTCAGAGGGGCCTGCAGCGCGGGGAGCGTGTCAGCTGGGCTCACAGGGTAACCCCGGCCCACACCCGGCTATGAAGGGACGCGCTCCCTTACGGGCGGATAGCGCTGGTGCTAAGGGAAAGAAAACAAAACCGCTCCAACGAAGAGCATCCCCCCACGGCACACGCAGAAAAAAAACCAAGCGCAGCATATGGACTAGAAATACGTGATCCTTCTAGGCTTGCACCTGATGATGCCTGTGAATTAACTGATACGGACAGTGCCCCACCAGCTCAGGCTTGGAACCAGATGCCAGCACCCTGCGCTGCTCAGGAGAAGCTGTCCTTGCCCCTGGGGAACAACACGCAGAGTACATCCAACGGCCAGAGACAGGCCCCAGCAGTGCCGGAGCAAAAAATGAACACGAGACAAAACCAGGCCTCATAACACAGTGAAGGGAAAGTACAATTTCTTACCAGTGGTTTACCTAAGCCAGCAACTGAAATGTTTTCTCCATCTCCCCTTTGACTGAGGAACACAGGAAAAACGATTTCATTGCACTTCTGAACAACAGCAGGGTTTGAATGGCTTGCACAGCCAAACTAAGGCAAGTATAGTCATTTGGATGTTCCTTAAGGCTGTATTTTAGCATACCTATTTCTGTATGTTAGAAAAAGGAGCCAAAACCAAAATAAAGCATCCACACCACCTCATTATACACTTACTCTCATTCATGTTTTTATTACCTACACTAATTATTTCTGCCACACATATTCAGATATTTTCTAAGCTTAAAGTTACCACGAGCACAGAAATTGATGCAAATTCTAATTTTTAATCCACTTCATAGTGAACATGAGTCCAGTTATCACTGGCCACAGTTTACTAAATAAGGTCAAAAGTCAGTTCCTCACTCTCTCCCACGAATGTATTTCAATACATGTCTTGAGCAGTGCTTGCTCTGACCACAAACACTTTAACAAATTTGAAATGCTTTGCCATGTTACTTGAAAGGGTGCATTAAAATCCATCTCCTTAAGGGGACAAATAGATGACTTCTGCCAAGAAACTGCCATCAAGTCCAAGCACTGAGCAAAACCAGTCTCCTCAGGGTGTTTTGATGTGTGATGGAGCCTGAAACATGACCAATGGTTCTCTTAGAACACCTCAGGTTTTACAGTTTAAAACAACTGCAAGTGAATGTAGTGCTATACCACCTATGGCGGTACCCTGATCTGGTACCGTGATCCACCAGTGGATCTGGTGGATCAAACCTTTTCAAAACCCTTACTTATGGCTCATTTCAAGATAAACACTGCCATTGACAGAAGCAGGGTATATGATTATCCCCATTTCTAACCTTTTTGTCATACACTTAAGACACATAGCTTAAAGAATACTAATCTTTTTTCAATCATTCTAGGAATAACTGTCAGTATCTTATTTATTTCGGTTTTGCTGAGTTGTCATGGGTTAACCCCAGCTGGCAACTCAGACCCACAGAGCCACTCACTCCATCCTTCCCGATGGAATGGGGGTGAGAATCAGAACAGTAAAAGTGAGAAAACTCGGGTTGAGATAAAGACAATTTAACAGGTAAAGCATAAGTTGTGCAGACAAGCAAAACAGAATAAGGAATTCATTCACCACTTCCCATGGGCAGGCAAGTGTTTAGTCATCTCCAGGAAAGAAGGGCTCCAGCACACCTGATGGTTACTTGGATCAGCAAACATCATCACTCTGAACATCTCTCCCCCCCCTTCCTTTTTCTCCCAGCTTTGTATGCTGAGCATGATGCCATATGGTTGGGGATATCCCCTGGGTCAGTCAGGATTCCCTTAGTCCCCTCCCAGCTTCTTGTGCACCCCCAGCCTACTCACTGGTGGGGTGAGAAGCATGAAAGGCCTTGACACTGTGTAAGCACTGCTCAACAGTAACTAAAACATCCCTGTTATCAGCACTGTTTTCAGCACAGCTCCGAAGCAGAGTCCCATACCAGCTACTGTGAAGAAAATTAACTCAATCTCAGCCACAACCAGCATGTGGGTTGAATAAGATGCATCAAAAAGGATGTAGCCCATCTTTCCATCTGACCTAAACCCACAAAAACACAACTTTCAAAACTGGTATCATAAATGTGGAACTCTAATATTTAGAAAGACTTAAGTACAACAGTCATTGACCTGAAGGTTTATTTGTTTTAATTACAGTATTTTCTGCTTTCAAAACTTCAAGTCAGTCTCCACATTTCTACATCTCAGGACACTAATACCAAAAGGAAGCATGACTTCAACATGGTGTACACATCATCAGCTCAGGTACTGAAGTCAGAAGTTTAACACCCATCAATCCCAATGCAATCAAATGAAACAGGCAGACATTGTTCATGTCACCAAGCACATTTGCTTCCCTAACCTTTAAAGAGGGCACTGTTTCTATTTCATAGCAATAAAAAAAGTTGCCTATGTTCAAGAAGAAAAACAGCCTTGAGTAGCTGTAATGAATCATTACAATACAACTGGCCTATACAGCTGCATACAGATTGTCCTAACAGGCTCTGGAACCAAAACAGAAAATCAGGAGCTTGTAACTAGTGCCTGCTCCTTTGCATTTTCTTTTTCCCATTGCCACTGTTTGTCCTCCTCAGCCCCCACCTCCCCTCTGTAATTATATATACATAAAAAAAAGAGCTTATTTTGGCAAATAAATCATTACATTCAACCAAGGCACTAATGCTCCTGCACTGCCCTCCTTCCAGCTACTATAAGAAAAGGATTTTCACCCCCTTCCATTGCAGTGCATTAGATACCTGCAGGAAAGAAGGAACAGCAGCTATCCCAGACATCTCAGACTCACGTCAGCACTCCTCTCAAGGCTCTAAGCAAAGCAACTGGAAGCAGTGCCTGCCAAATCCTCCCTGATCCAAGAGTGTAAAATCTGCACAGAATAACATATATCTGCATAATAAATATTTTCTTCTAAGGACAAAAATCAGTCAGACATGGTCTTCAGGAAACAGACTGATGTGGAAAATTCACAAGCCTGCTACAACAGCTACTGAAAGAGTGTAGCTGAAATGGTCACAATTTGGATAGAATGCCTAACAAAACAGAACCACTCAAGCCCAGTGCTACAGATTGTTGCAGTAATACAAATGCTAACACATATATATACACACAGAGTACAATTCTATATTACATTCTTCTACTGTCCAAAAGAAGTGCAGGACTTTCAAGCACAGTGTCACACTTTGTGTCATTTTACAGCACTTGTAACCTCACCAGGATGGTCCCGTTTTTGAGAGCCTTTAATCACATCAGTATACCTGAGATACGGGCCAGTGTCAACAGAATACAAATTAAAATAATACCTCAAGAAAAATATATATTCTTATGCAAATAATGATGGTTTTATTTAGAATATTCTTTACAGCTACACCACAAGATTACTAACCGTAGTAGGATGGAAGAAGTCAGTCACAGTCATTGATAGGAAAATTTATCACAGGGTTAATTTACTGCTACACTACAATAGAATGTCACAGGTTTATAACTGTTCCACTTACCTTGTTTGGTCAGACCAAACAAATTTTTCCAAATAGCCTTAAAATATTCAATGTATATTACTTAATGTTAAAAAGAACGTTCTGTACTACATAAAATCTACCTCTATGCTTACAGGTAGAGGTTTGCCAAATTAGATTTCAGAATATCTCAATTCACTGTCTTAGTTTCAGCTGTGCCAAACACTATGAACAATAAGAAAAGAGGAAAGCAGATAACAACAACCATAAAACACACAACTGTTTCAGCTTTGGTAGAGAACAGAAAGATAAGAAGTTAACAGGTGTTCACTATACAGAGCTACTGAAGTTGTTTCAAAACTCACTGTCTAGATTTAGTAGATATTTACAGACAAATATTTAATTTAGTTATGAGTAACTTTAAATCAAGTACCAAAAGCATGTTTTAATATTTAACCCACCAATATTTTACAGAGAGCAAAAATACGACAACTTTGTATCAAAATGATATAAAATATATATAATCATATTTGTTATACTAGACTTTCAAAAAAATAGTAATTCATATATCCAATCTTCTACCAATTCTGTAGGCATTCTGGATAAAATAGAAAAATGTCTAGTTAACAACATATTAAGAGAACTAAGATTCTTTCTGATGCCCTTAAAAGGCACCTCTGTCTTAAAGTACCATTTTTGGTTTTTAAATTAAGAATCTGGTGGTGAGCCCTGAATCAGGTGTCGAATCTTCTCAGCATCTTTTTCTATAGTTCTATTTTTAGGATCAATCTTGAGAGCTGCTTCATAATCCTGGAGACCTAATACAGATACATTAATAAGAATGTCAATCAATGACACAAGAGCATCCTCTTTAGCAACTAACCAGAAATAAGTGCTCCCTAGTCACATGCAGAAATGACACTAGGTTTAACTTTTGTCAGTAAATAGATTTATATTTTGTTACTATTTTGCAGAACATTTTAGTGAAAACACTCTACTAGGTAAATATTTTCAGGTACTAAAACACGAAACCAGAGCCTCTTTATTCACATATATACATATATGTATATACACATGTGCATGAGGGGTGTGTTCAAAAGTCTTCTGCAGAAGAGTGAAAAATGAATGACAGATGGAAAGTGCATGAAAACAAGAAATAAAAGACAGGAAATGTGAATACTAGAGCTTCAGTGGGGGTAAAGCAAACCTTAAGTACAGGAAGCAAAACAAAGGTTTCTAAGTGCAAATGAAGCTGTAAGGGAATGACAAAGTGATTCATAGGGTGAAAAAAGTAATCAATGGGAAAAGTTTAGTATTTCACTCCTGACATTTGGAATATTCTTCACCTTCCAGTTTCAATAGTACTTACAAAAACTTCCAATTTTTGTAACTTTTTGCCTTACAAAATTAAACTGATATTCTTAGAGAGCTCAATAGGAGCACTTAATTCAGGTATTTTCACACAAATCACACATACTTGATGAAACATCTTGCTGACCAGTACAGGTTCCATGCATATTTTTACCGAGGTATGTTACTAAGCACTTCTCAAGCAAATATTTCCAAAATATTTCAGGTTATTTTAGGTTACTTTGTTCTATAGTTGGAAATACTGTAAATAAAATCTCAAAACCAATAAAATATGGCTTCATGAATAGCAAAATTAGTGCAACCTGGTTTCATATCAGTTTGTATCCTACATTTCACTGCCTCCCAGTGCAAATATCTCATCTCTGACCGTCTCATTCATTCTTCACTAATACCTTCTATGGCCTCCAAGCTGCTATGGTCAATAGTTGGCCAGTATGCACAGAAAGACTGACCCAGAGACCAAACAGAGGATACATAACTCCCTAAACAACTCAATGCAAAAACTAGCTTGTACTCCTTAAATTAGGAGTACAATCAATTTTCTCAAAACTGTTAAGATTTTTCAAGTGGAATTGCAATTAGCCAGTAAATTTTTTTTAATAAATTAAAAAAAAAAGGAATGTGGTATAAAAGTTCATATCCCTTGAGACTGGGTCAGGCTGGCAGATGGGTGCCTCTGTTCCTTTCAGAGTAGAGTCCCCTACTACTACGGCCCGCTGCTTTTTCCTGGCAGCACCAGTAGTGATCTTTACCGGTGCATCAGCCGGTTGTTCCTGGTGGGAGCGTGGTTCCACATTAGCCCCCTGCAGGACAGCAAAGCGGTTCTGGGTGGGGACAACAGATTTAGGAGAAAGCCCCTTGCTTTTAATTGTCCTCTTCCTCCTTTTCTGGTTGGTTTCTTCTGTTACTGTTTCCCAGCTTCCTGGGTTAGCGGCCTCCTTTCCTGCATGAGCGACACTAGTCACTTGAGGCCCCTGCACAGTCTGGTCCTGGAGCAAGCAGTGCTGCTTCCTCTCAGCTACCCTGATCCCTTTCAGCCTTGTAACAGAGTCCTGCAGCTCAGCCACCTGCTGCAGGAGGACCTCCACCAGGGAGCACAGAATGCAGCCCTACCCATTGTGCACACTCCTTTCAGGAGAGCAGTGCAGGAAGCTCTCTACACCTGGAAGCTGTGAATGCTCCATTGCTGGCGGTGTTCAAGGACGGGTTGGACAGAGCCTTGGGTGGCATGGTTTAGTAGGAGGTATCCCTGCCCACGGCAGGGGGGTTGAAACTAGATGACCTTAAGGTCCTTTCCATCCCTAACTATTCTATGATCCTATGATTCTATAACGAAGAGACCTACATTGTATAGGCCTCCTTTAAGAACTCTCCTGAAAAGAATAAAGGCTTGAGCAGTCTCACTGAGCTAAACAGAATTACTTCTGTGTCACTGTAAATTCACATGCACATTTACACAAAACTGAGGTCTTACCTTCAGTATATAATTCCAGCTGACAAAACGCTGTTCCACGTCTCACGTATGCTTTTACTCGAGCATTCTCATTATCAGGAACAGGTGGTGTCAACAGTTCTAGTGCCTTTACAAATTAAAACACACAAAATACTTAGAGGGAGATTTTGCCTAAGTTTGGTTTTTCTCATTTACACACACTTCTCTCAATTATTATGATTACACAGTAACATAATAACTATTCAAATAGAAAATAAGTATTCAGATTTAACAACATGGCTTGTGAATCTAGTCATTATGGTTTGTATCTGTTACCCCACAGTTTGCTAGATACAGTTTCATTGCCATGGCTAAAAACTGACGAATACTGTCTTGAATGTTTCTTACAGTCAAATAATGTATTCTATTTTCATATATGATATTATATACCCAGAAGAAAAAAAAAGGCAGCCCTAAAAAAGCTGCCTTTTTTTTGTAGTAGTAAAGTAGTTACTAGGGAAAAAACCAAGTTTCAAGCCTCAAGAAGTTCAAAATCAGTTAAAAAAAAAAATAATAAAAAATAACTCTGAGAAAACTGTCTCCAAACTATTCAGGTGCCGTTTAAGATCACTCTTTTCTCATTGCACAAATAATGGCTGCTAAAATACCAAGATAATGCAGCCCTTCTTTAAAAATGGCTGGTTTGTTCGGGTTTTTTTTAAGTTATCCTCCTCATCACCACCACCTTTTTTATTTTCTTCCTACAAAACGAAGAACACCACAACATAACACAAATGAACTCTCTATAATTTTCTTTTTTTCTCTTTTTTTGCTCAAAGTTGCCTTTTTTTTTCTTTTTAAAGTGTATATATTCCTAAAATATTTACTTGTAAAGAAACGTGTATTGAGTCAACATAGGCCATTCTTCCCAAGTGTTTGGAAGCATGGCTTGGGAGTTTGAAACACAATCATTACAGTAATAAATCACAACCACGTATAAGACGACAGCCTGAGAACCTGCATATCTTTACCTTAGAGGAATCTTCAATAGCTTTATGTAGATTTCTCAGTTTAAGGTGGCAGGCAGCACGATTCAGGTACAGCAGGGGAAGCTTATTGTTTAGCCTCACTGCAAGGTTATAGGCATTTACAGCTGCAAGATAGTTTCCCATTGCAAACATTTTGCTAAGTATAAAACAAAAAGTGAAACATACACTTTAAACAAGATGATAAATCACAAAATACCCACTTATTGCTATAATTCATTTTCAAAAGTTTGAAGTTTTAGCTGCTTTTCCTTTGGAAATGGCCATTTATAGCCTTTTCTGAGAACAACAAGGCTGCAGTTCAGTCAAATGTGATGCCAACAATATAGCATATAAATACACAAACAGCCAATTCTTAGAGGTAATAGAAGAACAGTAAGACCAGTAAGAGGAGGACAGATCTAGGCAGAGGCAGGACTAATCCTGAAAGCCATGTATCTGATTATCAGACCTTGCACATCAAACCAAAAATATGCACCGTGTGTTCACAATGATTTTGTCTATCATGAGCTGCAGCAATTACATCTCATGACTTCATCAGATTCAAACCCCATAAGCTGTCAATAAATTCACTACTATGCAGACATTCACCACCTGTGTCTAGGATAAATAGAAAATATCAAAACTAAGTAATAGACATAGACTACGTAACTCATTTAAATATATCTTCAAATCTAACTTACTTTCCTTTGTCCTTTAACCAATCTGGATTCTTCTCCTCTTCTGCTAAATCTTCCAGGTCAGACACATCAGCACTTATTACTCTTCGAGCTTCTGCTTGTTTACGTAGCCACTGTAAATATACAATGTGCAAGTAGTATTTCTGAAGCAAAATTCAAATCCAAAAAAGAATTTTGCTTTCATCTCTTAACTCACTCCTATCAAAAGAATTCTATTGGCCACATAATTTGGACAGGGAGAAATCTTTTATAATGTCAGATATGAAAAAAACCTTCCAATTTTCCCCAAATATTTTATTACCATGTAAGAAGCAACATTATTGCATCACTAATATATTTTTGTTGCTTGCTTGTTTCGGAACTCCAAAATGATTCTTTGCATTCACTCAATAGAGCACAAAAGAAATAACAGTGAGCTTCTTTTTAAGAAGACAGAATTTGAAGAATCTTAAATATAAGTATATAGAGAGACATTTCAAATGCTGTACTTCAAGGAATTAAATTAACACTGCTTTCTTGGGGTTTTTTCCCCTCCCAGAAAAGGGAACATGCTATTTATTAATCTGCACAATCACATGCTTAGTGAAAATACTTTTTATATAAAAGTGTTTCTTTAAATCTGAATTTAAATAATACAATCTTCCTTTGAAAATAAGAATATTGGCACAGGTAACATCTTTGTCAACTTGCTGAACACATGGTAAATAATTCACCTTGGAAGACAGTAGAAGCATTGTACTAAACCAGAGAGCACTCCTTACCTCCTCTTCTTCTGCCACGCGAGATTCTCGCAGAGCTGTAGGGAAAACTCGTGATGTAAAGTTGATTTTAATTGTAGCAGCAGATCGAGGAGCTGGTAACTGCTCCTCCTTTAAGTTTTCTGAAAACATATCATAGGAACCATGACCTGCGAAAAGAATTGGAGTACTGGAAATGAAAATTGGAGCAAAAGAGGTTTCTCTCATTTTCTTCCAAAGTCTAAAGTACACCTAATTCAGAAATTCTAAGCACTAGAATGAAACTTGTATTAGCTTGAGAAAGGCTCAGATTTGTTCTTCTGAAAGGAAGGTTAAAAAAAGAAAAAAAAAGTATGTTCTTGTTGTGTAATGACATCTATTTACTGGCTACATTGTCTGTCACAAACTTAAATTCCTCTTACACCACTATCTCTGTCACTTGCATGCATTTCTGACAGGGCAACTGCATGAGCTAAAACTAACCTTACCAAAACAAACAAAACAACCAAAAATTAAATACTTTCTGTTGTTTTAGTTCCCTGAAATGGGTCTCTGTGGGGCCAAGATGTGGGATAGAGAGAGTGAAAGGAGACTGCATGTTTCTTTGAAAACCAGCACTTAGGCTACTTTTGGTAACATGAATTCCACCCTCCAAAAGTCTGCATTACACTGTAAGAAAGGCTTTCTGGTTTACTTCTCTAAAGCTTAGAAGAAAACATGCCCTTGTATTTCCAAAGGCTTAAACAAGAGCTGAGAACTCAATCAATTGAGCTTTAGCTCAATAAATTACCTGAAAATGAAGACACCAAAATAACTGTAAACTAAGAGAATTAGATCAGTACGGTGGAGACAAAGATAAATGATGAAATAGAAACATCAAGGAATAAAGTTATACCCACACTTTAAAGAATGATAAAATACAATTCAGTATGACAACCTTTAGTAGGCTTGAGTCTGGTTTCAGAAGTTCCTTCATTAAGAATCCTAGTTTTGTTCATTTTCTCCTTTTTCCTCTCCTTTAATTGCTCTACTTCTTTATGCAGTTCCCCTCCTTTCTGTACCCTCTTTTGTTTCTCAGCATCTTCTTGCTGTTTTTTCCATAACTCCAACTCCTTTGTGACCTTCTGTCTCTCCTTTTCTTTCAGATCTTCAATTCTTTTTCTTTCTGCTTCTTCTAGCTGTTTGAATGATAAACATGAGATATGAAACATCTGCTAATAATAAAATGACCAAGTAAAAGTTACCATTATTTTCCCAGTTCCATATCCTAAGCACAGCATCATCATTGATGTGATTGTACAAGCAAAGTTATGGAAGACACTCAAAATCACTGGGAGAGTAAAGATCTCTGATTAGTTTTTAAAAGTTGTATCTCTTAACTGTTACTACCACTACAAAGGTATGATCCAGAAACATTCAGAAACAAGTTTTATTTGTAAACAGGGAAAATCCTAGCCATACTTCAAGGCACCTCTCTGGAATATGCAAAACATGAAGTATATGGTTTGATTTTAGCACATATTTATTTCTTCTCCTATCTGAAATTATTACGAAGCCAGAATAGGTACAACATTGCTACTAAGAAAGTCCCTAATTGCAGTTCATTTTGGTCCAAATTGCACATGCAAGGTTAAAATTTCATTGTATACTTTATAAAGATCCTTTTAAACACAACTGAAGTGATCAGGCTTTTTATGTACATTAAAATTCTGAAGACTGTATTTTAAAATGCACATAAAACAGAACTCTAAAGATACACAACACAAAAGGCAATGAACAGCAAGTCTGGTATAAAATGTAACAACGAATAAGTAAGATTTAAAAGAAATAATCAGTATCTTTGACAGTACTAAATGACTTAACACTTGTGCTTATGCAAAGGCCACAGAAGATTACAGATTTGCCTCATGACTGTAGTCCCCTTCAATTGACAAAAGTCTGAGCTCCTCACCAAAAGTTTTCATTAGTATTACTGATGGGAAACTACATCTTCTAAGTATTTTTTCTGCATCTTTTTTGTATTTGCAAATACCTATGTTTTAAGTACAAAGAAATAACAAGGTTCACCACCACTGTAATAGAAATGAGTGCTTCTCATCGTTTTAAGGTACGATTAACCAAGCAGCCACCAAATCACCTGGTAAATGGTTACATGGATGTATCTTGCAGATTCCCTTCTAAGCTTACCTTCATTGTGGCCTCCAAAGCATACTTCTTGTGTTCCTGTTTTGTAACTTTTTTTGCTTCTGTTTCCTCTTTTGCCTTTTCATGGGCTTTTAGAACAGCATTCTCTCTTAGATACTGCAGTTTCTCCTTGTTATCTTAAAAAACAAATAAAAACTATTTCAATAATTTAGGCCTGAAGTTCTAATGTTCTGCACCATGTTCATAAACCCAGAATTCCTTTTGCTGCTTTGTCTGGGAAAACGAAATATGGTTCAAATTCCACAAAGCACTCTCTATCTCTAAAAATGAAAAACTGAGATTCACGTACATGTAAAATCTAATTTTTACATGAAACACTGTTTTGTTTTGTGCACACTAGACTGATTTTATGTTTCCGTATACCTGCTATTTTTAACAATGAGCAACAAGGCTGAACTTAGCAGATAT
This sequence comes from Brotogeris chrysoptera, assembly GCA_030323915.1. Taxonomy (NCBI): domain Eukaryota; kingdom Metazoa; phylum Chordata; class Aves; order Psittaciformes; family Psittacidae; genus Brotogeris; species Brotogeris chrysoptera. Next base: position 11,681 of record JARCZZ010025444.1, read on the forward strand.
CTAGCAGCAGAAGTTCACGTTGCTTATAAGGGTTTGTAAAGTCTTGGCACAGTTTGGGTTCCTTACACACAATCTACTGTTCACAGTAGAGAACTTACCATTTTCTATAGTCAGGGAATCCCACATGGCCTCTTCTTTTTTATACAAAGTGAAGAAAATGATTCCATTTCCAATCTTTGCTGTGCTGTTTGTTTCATCAATTGGAGCGTATAAAATGGCTTCAAATAAAAAGGGAGGGATGCTTACCTATAAAAGTATAATTAATTTGTACTGATATAATTTTTAATTAAATCTCACATTCAAAATATTGAGTATAAGCATACAGTAAACGTCAAGAAACGCATGCTATTGGCACAACTACTTTGCTTAGTATCCAGTAGGGAGGTTATACATCTTATTAGATCAGGTAAGAGAGACTGAAAAAATTGGTTCTTCTGCCACAGAAGATTTCAAATTTACAATTATTCATAATATAAGCAATGTGTGTAACTCAGGCCATTTATGAGAGAAAAGGCAACTGGCGTCTACTGAGTGGCAAAAGCATGAGTACAGAGAGGTACAATCAGCGGTAAAGCTATTCTATTTAGTAGGAAAGATATTTAACAGTCTGCAGCAAAGAAGAGATTATAGATTAACAGTTACAAAAGATGATAAACTTGGCAGCGCTGCCGTGATGTATTAAGCATGTTCTTTTCAACAGCGCTATGAAGTAACACCAAGGCACAGGCCCAGGGACGCGCAACCCATCCCAAGCAGCAGTACTTCACGACAGAGGGCCCGCGAGAGGAGCGAGGCCGCCACCTTCAGGTACTGGTCACTGCAGAAGATGTTGGCGGGGGTGACCCGAACGCCGCGCACGGGCACCGTGAGGTACACGGCGGAGCGGGTCTGCCGCCAGCTGCGCTCCCGCAGCCACACCGGCATGGCGGCTCTGCGGCGCGCTGCCCCGCCGCCGTTACTACGGGCAACGGATGCTCCCCCAACACCACTTCCGGGTCCCTCAGCGCTGCTGCGGAAGGCGCCGGGCGAGCCAACGGTGGAGGTGCGGTGCAGCGGAGCCGCTCCTGCCCGGGCCCCGCTCCTGCCCGGGCCCCGCGGTTCCCTTCGGCGCTGCTGCTGCCGAGGAACGCAGCGGCCATACCGCGACCCGCACCACGCCGGCCCGGCGGTGCCGCGGGTGTGCGAGCAGCCCCGCTGGGGAGCGCCCGCCGCTGCCCGCCCAGGGCAGCCGCGGCTCCCACCCCGCCTGTAGAGAGGCAGGCGCGCAGCAGGGCGCCCGTGATGGGCAGCAAGGGCTCTTCCCTGCGAGTTCTGAACACGGTTCAAAACAGCAAGCCCCGTTCCCGGGACTCGACGGGGCAGCAGGAAGCTCAGTCAGCACACGGTGGTTGGGACTCCTGAACCATGGCGAGATCGGCTGACAGAAACCCCACTGCAGGCACCGGCCCGTGACTTACCCCGGCACAGCGCACGGAAGGCGCTGTTCTGGTTTTCATCATTCGCACCTCGGTGGAGTAGGAATGAATACAGCTCTTACGATCCAAATGTGCTTCCATAAAGAGACAAACTGCTACTAGCTTGAGAATTCCTGGTAAAAACTATTAAAAGCTGAGGACTGATTTAGCAATACACTGGCACTCCCAGATGTCCTCTAAAAAGTACTCAGCAGCTCAATGCTGTTGCCTCCCAACATTGTCTATCTTGCTCTCTTTGCCAAACACTCAGGAGATAATTTGCACGTTGTTGCTCAGCTCCCTCTCAAACAATCAGGAACACTGTATCTGCCAAAATAAAGTCTTAGTACATGAAAAGCAACTGCATCTGGGGAGTATGGGTTGAAAGGCAAGCCAAACGCATTTGGATAAACATTCAGGTATGGTTTAAGTTCCTCAGAAGTATAAATTACTTACAACTATTTGGGGAAAAAAACCCATCCAGAATCAAAAAGTCAAGTGTTTCCCTTTTAATTCTTTCAAAATATGACCAAGAAAAGCTGAGTTTAACATTGCACACATCAGCTTTTTTGATGTGTATCGCTGAAGATTTAATTTTTATGTTCTACTATCTATATTCCAAAGCAATGTTCAAATGGTGGTGGTGAAGTCATGTATGTATGTGTATATATATATATATATACACATATAAAAAATATTTACCACAGAGGTTTAAAACTTTTTCAGAGCAAGAAATCCATCGTAACTGATACGATTTCTGGGTTGTTCTCCACCCTCAGTCACCCACAGCAGTATAATGTGGGTGAATGCTTGTATGGACTGGTATCTGAGAACTGAATTAAATTCCTCATTCAAAGACCATTCAAAAGTGTAAGAAGGAAGAGATTTAACTTAAGGTAATTTTGGCACGTGACTTTTTAAACCTTGCATGATACATCTTTTCAGACTTAGGTTAGGACATGCACTGCTGTTCAGCAGCAGCAGTCATTTTTCTCCTTCTTTCACTTCTGGTGCAGTGCTGTGGTTTTGACTTTCGGTCTGGCAACAGTGCTGATAACACCGATGTTTTTAGTTGCTGCTCAGTAATGTTTAGTCTGACCAAGGACTTTCTGAGTCTCAT
>JARCZZ010025445.1:0-18465 GCA_030323915.1 Brotogeris chrysoptera
TCTTAGAATCATAGAATCATAGAATAGTTAGGGTTGGAAAGGACCTTAAGATCATCTAGTTCCAACCCCCCTGCCATTCAGAGGGACACCTCCAACTAAACCATGCCCTCCAAGGCTAAGTCCAACCGGGTCTTGAAGACGGTCAGCGACAGAGTATTCACAACTTCCCTCGGCAATCCATTCCAGTGCTTCACCACTCTTACAGTCAAGAATTTCTTCCTCATATCCAATCTAAACTTCCCCTGTTTAAGTTTGAATCCATTACCCCTTGTCCTATTACTACAGTCCTGAATGAAGAGTCCCTCCCCAGCATCCCTATAGGCTCCCTTCAGATACTGGAAGGCTGCTATGTGTCCATCATTTCCATAGCCCCATCATAGAAGGTCACTAGATTGGTCAGGCAGGATTTCCCCTTAGTGAATCCATGCTGGCTGTCACCAACCACCTTGTTGTTTTTCATGTGCGTTAGCATGCCTTCCAGGAGAATCTGCCCCAAGATTTTGACAGGCACAAAGGTGAGACTGACTGGTCTGCAATTCCCCTTGTCATCCGTTTTCCTCTTCTTGAAAATGAAGGTTATATTACCCTTTTGTCAGTCTCTGGGAACTTAACTGTGTGAAGATCCAATTAAATGCTGAGAATGCAGCAAAAGAGAAAGTTTTTTTTTCTTCTCTGGATAGATTGCTCTAATCTGAAGTTCTTTCAGGCTCTTTTCTCTGTGAATACATGGCACATACCTGAGGAATCTTGAGAAGACTTATAGTAGTCCTATTTTCATTGAATCCCTGAATTTGCTTCCAAATACAGGTGTTATTGCTGAGGAGCAAGGAAAAGGATTTATACTTGTTTTCAACACTAACTTTTTTGGTGAGAAGACAAATAGAAATGAATCATTCTTACCTCACAAAATATATCTGTAAACAGCAATTGGAACATGTTTCCTTTTTCTTGTGTATAGCTGGTTGGCAGCTGATGAGCAGAACTGTCAATTCATTTGAGCAGCTGATGAAGAAGAGGCAAGGTTACACCAAGTGAGAGTCAAAGAATTGACTCTTAATGCCCTCTGGTTGTGCAGCTGAGGTGAGGAAGAAACATTTCCCAGTGACCTCAGACACCTGGGGTGAATGAACCCCCTCCTGTTTGTAATTGCTGCCTGCATCCTGGAAAAAGAGGACATAAAATGTGGAAAAGATGCAGTCTTCTGTAGAGTACAGAAGTGAGTCAAACTAGTGGGCTGGGAAAGAATTGTGGAAACAAGCAATCTGCATGTTTGTAAATGCAGGACACAGTAAGGTTAGTTAACAATAAAGAGCTTTTTGAAAGAGACTCTCGAAGCACCTCTACAGGGCTGTGTCATGTACTCCACTTATTCTTCTTCTTTGTTGTCTCTGATCTTTCTTACTCACATTCATGCATCTGCTACGTATTTTTTTCTTGCTGCCCAAAGCTTCAATTTTATTGTTTCTACATCTGCTGCACTCCCTGTGATATTCTGGTCATTTATTCACTTTGGTCTTCTCCTTTTGAATATTCAGTTTGCAAGCTGTGCCTTTACTATGTGTCTAGTGAAATTGTCATGACACCAAACAAACAATGTAGAGTGTCCTGGGAAAGCTGGTTGTTTCAAAGAAGCTAGAAAATGGGTGGGCAGCAGATGCAGGATTAATACATTCTATTTCAACAACTTCCATTTACCAGTGTACCATTTTCGTGGCTGGAACCCGAACACAGATTTATCCAGGTAAGACAAAGTTACTTTCTGAAATACTTGGCAGCAGCAGAGGATCAGTTGTAAAATTAGTAGCTCACTTTTATCTGCTCCCTTACATCATTATTAAGTGTCCCATTCTCTGAGAAAACCAAGCAGAGCAAAATTCCACTCTTTGTTACAGCAATTAAGCAATGCTGGCACTTTGCTTCTGAGCATAAATAACCGCAATGCTAGGAAATGTTAGGAACTGTACTGTGGAAATTTTAAGATGCTTTTTTGTTTTGTTTTGTTTTATTTTTTTTTCTCTTCAGACATACTGTTATTCTGTTTAATTTATCCATGCAACACAATGGTGGCTGATTTCTTCCACTAGAGAAATCTGTGTAATTCCATTTGCGTAGGAACATTCAGGAAAAGAATTCAATCTTATATGCTTTAGAGATCTCACCTGCTTTCATTGTAAGAGCAACTGTGTACATAAGGAGTAAAATAAAAGAGAACAGATTTCTCTCTTTTTAACTATTGCTTTCAAAATCATTTCTATCCAGTCACCCATTACCAAGTCTGAACAGAAAAAATTATATTTCACTTAACATTTGAGCCCTGATTTTGTAATTACTAGTGTTATGCCTTTACAATCGTTATGTAAAAAGGTGTTTGTGCTAGAAGTGCCTTAAGAAAATACTAGACTTTATTATCCGATTTGTGCAGGGTTGAAAATGTGCATTCCATTTGTCTTCCTCAAGGTCTACATTATTTTACTATATGAATCTGCATGTAATAAGGTAGTAAAATATGTTAACATATATATTTTTTTTAAATACACATAATTTAATAAAGTTTGTTAGGATACTATGAACCTGAATATGACATAAACCACTTTTGGCAATCTCAAAGATAACACAGAGTTATTTTAATCACTCAAATATAGTAATCTTAATGCTTAACCAAGACTCTTAAACCACATTCTGTTCTAAGAAAGGAGGAGGAAATGTGGCTAAGCTGAAAGCATCATGCCTACTCCTGACATTTGTAGGCAGAATGAACACAAGACTGTTGGCTAGATCAGATGTGCTTACAATTTACAATGCAATCTGTTCGCAGTATTTGCTTTCCACTCCAGTTTTGAAGCCTTCTGATAAAACACAAGGGTAGAAGAAAGAGCAGTTGCAAGAATATCTTTGTTACTATATTTCAGCTATACAATCTCCTTGGCTCCTGATCAGTGGTGGCACTATGTTCTGTATGTCCTTGGGGATTTTTGTCAATTATTTCCTTTTTGATATGTAGTACATCAGAAAAGCAATTTGTTAATGGATTTTCCTAGATTCTGTATTACTTTTGTAGAAAGTGAGTGGAATACGGGAAAATTGTTAAATAGATAACTAATATAGTGCCATCAAACAACCTTTAGACCCTTACAGTCAGTCCAAGACAAGAAACTTCCTCAAGGACCTGCTCAAGACTCTAAGATGACTTCCCAAAATAAACAAGAAACAAGAAAACTTATATAAATGGGTGGTTTTAAGTACCCGAAACTAAATGGTAAGACATTGTCCTTTCCATGCCTTTTTGTAAGATATTAAATTATACAGTGATGAATATGATATAAGAACTGATAAAATCCAAGGGCTGCACAGACAGGTCCTGTGCTTTCCATTATTTTGGTTCCTTTAATAAAACCAGTGAGATTTCTGGTGTAATCCAGCTGAGTAAAGACTGTGGAACCTGAGCCATGGGAAGCTTATCTTTGGTAACAAATGTTTGCACAATGTGATGAGTATAGACAAGAAGACAAAAAAAAATGGAATTCTGGAAAATTCTAATTTTTTTTTAAGGCTCCCATCCTGTCATCCTAGTGCAGGAAAAATTATTGGTTGCAATGGAATGTTGCTATGATAAAAATTACAGGGCTGGGTCTTCAGCTGACTTTCACACAGCAGAGTAATTCAATTCAATCCACATAAAAAGAATTAAATATTAAAAGTCATGCCTAGTGTTTTCTGCAAATGTCCCCAAATTAGTTAAACAGCTATAAAATGGTGTCTGGTTATATATATTTCCCACTGTGCAAATCTGTTCATCTCAGGTTAATTTCCTTCTATTGTGAATGAGCAAAAGCAATCATTGACAGCATGACTACAGGAAGAGACTTTCATAAACCACTAAGCTGCTTTCAGTGGGAGTGCCCTTATTCAGTACACACACAAAAATATTCTGAAATACTTCATAAGAGCTAAATTTTTTTTTTTTTTAACTGTGCATGTAGATTATTCCATTATCTGTTGGCAATAAGTTCTATTTTATCACTTAGTAGAATTTAAGATCCATCTATATGTAAGTTTTTATTATTATTTTTACTAATCCTCATTTCTTGATTAAATGGTTTATGCCTGCTCTCTTATTTTCTTTTTTTCACCCATGGAATAACTTAGAAGTTCCCAAATCCAGCTGCATAAAAAAAGAAGGAAGTTGTAAGTATTCAATGATCTTCAATATGACAAAATATATCATAAAAAATAAAAAAAAAATCAATTCCCCTTCAAGATTATGACTGTTGTTTTCTTGCAATTGGTTGGCTTGTGGGATGTCTGTACAATGAATAACAATATTAGGCATTGTGTGCAATTAGAGGAAATGCTCAGTTCTTGATTAATTATTAATAATAAAAAATATTTTAAATTATTTCCACAATAAATTTATTTCTAAAAGCGTGAAGTTGTTAATATTTCACTCTACAACCATATGGCATCGATGAGTAACTACTTGTTTTCAGAACCAGGTTGTCAGCTATTTGGTTTGGCTTTGTAACATTTGCATTTATTTATTTTACATTTCCCTCAGCCTCCACAACATTTACAAAACCCTGGTCTCCAACAGCAGAGCTCCAAAACAGTGAAACAAGATTATCATTAATAATTTCCTTCCCTGAAGAAGCTGCTTGGGACACAAACCCTATTAATTCCTACAATATTTCCCATGGCACATTTTATTGTTCAAACCAATCCTTTTCAGATCTTTTTCATCTATGTCTTTCATGACACTTAACTGTTCCATGGAAACGTTCTTCCCTGGTCAATTATAGGAAGATGGGTGGTTTTATTGCCTCTACTTTGTACTATCTCTATCTCATCTTGCTGCACCTCATTGAACAAGTCTGAGTGCAGACTTGAGCATAGGTTAGCTAAAAATAAAATAAAATAAAGTAAAATAAAAGAAATAAAAATTCTCTATGATTTTCTTCATTTTCTAAGTGACAAATACTGAGAAATAAGCACCCAGGAATAAAAGTTTAAAAGTAGAGAAGGTCTGTCTGTCTGTCTGAGAAAAGACAGGAAAGGCACTACGCCCAAGGCCTCAGCAGCTGTGGGGTTGTGAGGGGTATATGACAAATATGTCTGCTTGTTTATATCAGGGGGACTTTGGTAGGACATTCTTTCCCATGGAAAAAATTGATTTTTCACAGCAGTAATGAATTTAATGTCATAATGCTAACTACTGTAACACAACTAAACCAGTGATACTAAGTATTTCATGAAATGGCTGACACTTTCAGGTATTTCACATAATGATTCATTGCAACAGTTAAATAGTGTAATAGAATGTCTATAATTCCAGGAATGACTTTCAGTCATATGATGAAATGAATGATTTCACAAGGTGACTGTAAGGTATTTATAAAATCTTCACTGTGAGCTATGAAACAGGTGCTGTAAACTGGGAGTTTGCCAGTCAGTGTTCCAGGACAAAGAAAAATTGTTTTTGTGAAAAGTTATCATAGATTTGATGAATGATCAGAATTAAAATGTCTCTTTTGTGATTTAACCTGAGGTACCTTTTGAAGAAGAACAGTTTTCAAGGAATAATAACAACAAGAAGAAGAAAAGAAAGTTATTGCTCCCAATAATTTGTAAGAGAAAATAAACACTGTTGTTGTCCAAGAAGCTGGAAGAAATATTTCTGAGAAAACGCATTTTTTCTGAAATGTACTGTTTTAATGAAGTACAAATTTTCATGAAACTATATAACTTTGAATTAAATTTTCAGGCAGAAGATTGCTGAGGTCCAAATTTTCCTAGTCACTTCTAAAGTGTATGTGTGAGATAGGAGAGAAAGAATAAGAAAAACTGCCATCTGACCTTTCTGAGCAGGAATTAATAGCAAGAGATATACTTTTGCTAAGCATATTTAGCAAGTTCTGTCTTCATTCCCATGTGGAAAAGGAAGTATGTTTAACACCCTAAAGTTACCAGGGGACAGAATACATACTTTCCTGTACATTTACACTACTTACACATAAAAGTTAAAATCTTGTCTCAGGGACTTTGCTTCAATAAGACTAATACTAAGATACCTGAATGGAGATTGCTTTGGTTGCTGTGTTAGAAGTGGTCCATTTTATGATGCACCTTTTTAGTGAAAATGTGATTTAGAATGTTTCCAATCACTTCATTAAGAATGTTCATACCTGTTTGATACTGTTACTCTGCAAAGGTCATACCATCAAATAATTTAATTAGTTTCAATTGATATTTAAAAGCCTCTGATATGCACATCTCAAAATAGATGAAATGCTAAAAGCTTGGATGTGAATAACTACAACAGTATTCTGTGGTTGCATTGATTTCAATGGAATTACTCCATCATAAAAGTGGAGTAACAGGCTACTAAGCATGGCCTCTTGTTATTAATCATCTCTTAGAAAATCTCCTTTAGATCTTCCTGTTCTGAAAGGCATTTCTATCTCAGCATAGCAAGGCAATGAAAGGAAGATCCATACTCTGAATAAGAAGTTCTGCAATTTGAAGCAGGGATAGAAATAAGCTGATTTTAAAAAGGTGTATTGCTGGGTTGTAATGCAGAAAGTGTTTTTCCAGTTCCCTGGGAACAAGTGAGAAGCAAATTCACTAGCTTTTTCTTGAAAGAAATTGCCATTAATAAGACAAAAAAGTATTAGGATATGCGAGAATTGTAGGTGATACCCCTGATGGGTATTACCTTAATTTGCCTCTGGGCAAATTGAATATTACAGTTTTACTTTAAAACATTACTTACATAAGAAAAACTCTTTAGAAGTTGAAAGATAATTTTGACTGGGTAGATGTATATGATGCATTGGCTTTGTAATGAGTTGGAATTACAAAGATATTTATTGAAATGATTTTATGATCATAATTTCCATATCTGTGTACGGATAAAAGAACACCAAGAAGACTGAGATCTCAGAACGTAAGCACACATTGTATTGGATCACATCCTGATAACAGAGGAAGTCTAAGTTTTCTGTGACATTCTCATAACCTAACAGAAATGTAGTCTTATTAAAAGCTTCCATGTTTCCGTAAAGCTATTACTAAACAATGTTAATTTTTGTCATGGTTTAAGCTCAGTCAGCCATGCAGCCTCTCTCTCACTCCCCCCCCTTTCCTTCTCCCTGCTACCAGAGGGATAGGGAGGAGAATCGAAGGAATGTAACTCCCATGGGTTGAGAGAAGAATAGTACAGTAACTAAGGTATAACACAAAACCACTACTGCTACTGACAATAATAATAATGATAAGGGAAATAGCAAGGGAAGAGAATACAACTGCTCACTAGTTGCTGACCGATACCCAGCCCGACCTGAGCAGTAATCTACCCCTTCCAGGTAACTGCCCCCATTTTATATAGTGGATAAGACGTGCTGTGGTATTGAATACCTCTTTGGTCAGTTTGGGTCAGGTGTTCTGCCTCTGCTTCCTCCTGGCTTCCCCTCTTCCCTGGCAGAGCATGAGGCTCAGAAAGTCCTTGATCAGAGTAAATATTACTGATCAACAACTGAACACATCGGTGTTATCAGTACTGTTCCCAGGCCGAAGGTCAAAAACACAGCAGCGCACTAGCTAGCAAGAAGAAGAAGAAATGACTGCTACTGCTGAACCCAGGACAATTTTATATGATACTATTTTCCTTCAAATGTAAAACTTTATGAGCAAAATTGTTGCTCCATGTCTGTTTGTCCTCAGTAAATTCATTTTACAAGTTTGATGGTAGTTCACTGTACACACTTAAAAGTTCTCAATAGAGCTTTTTTGTTGGTGTGACAAAATTGTGACTAATGTCTTTATTCTTGGTAAGGTAAAATCAATGGGCAAAGTACATGTATACCACCTTATTCACTTTTAAAAGCTTATATCTTCTGTTCATAATGCTAACATCTCTCTCCACATCTTACTCGTATTGCATTACAAACCCATATATAAGGTAATATTATTAAAAAAAAAACCCAACAAAAAAAACCAAAAAGGAAAAGAAAAAATAATTAAACCACATACTTCAGATATTAAACAATTAATTGCTTATTAAAAATATATGAGAAAATTACTGTACCTTTTTTCTTTATCTACAGGGAATTTTTATAAAAAAATTATTTACATCAGAGTCTTTTACAAATATTAAAGATGATAGTACCATCTCTTACATGGGAAAACAGGTACTTTAGAGGATTTGCGCTTTGAATTGCCTGTTTATTCTAACATCAGATGATGGAGTTTTAATTTAGAAGTTTAAATGGTAAATTAAGGCAGATAGGTCCCAACCTCAGATACCTAAATTACATCATAGGCACCTAAATCCAATTCTGGACAAGGCTATGTTCCTAAAAATTCATGCATATTGAATTTCTCTTGTAGGTTTTTCTGCCTTTACTTTCTTTGGAGAAAAGCCAGCCAACCTTTGTCATCAGACTTGCTAGAAATCATCAGAATTTTGGTGTGCTATTTATTGCCTTCCACTAAACTGCGCTGATCATTGTTACTACCTGAAAGACATCTCTTACTGTCAGGGACCCTGTGATAACAGCATTCAGATAGGTCTGGAATCTTGCATTGACACATTATTACCCTTTGATAGTCTGGAGAATTGACTTGGGACTAAACAGGACATACTTTCACACTGATCTAGAGACATGCCAAAAATGTGTATAAGGTATCTCTTATAATTATAATGCTAACATAGTAAAATTTTTACTACTAATTTTATTAGATGAGTGTCTTTTCAGTCTTCTAAGTAAGCACTGCCACAATTCTTTATGAAAGCATTCCTTCTTTTTTTTTTTTTTTTAAGGAGGTTTCACATGTAGTGTTTGACATGTTAAATTGTTTCGTGAGCTCCTCATTCTCTCATTTCTTTCTCAGTAAGAAATGCTTCTGTGTGTTACACCTCTCATTTTGATCATACTATATGTAAAGAAACATACCATATTTAGGACAAATGCACGATTGAGAACAACAATAACAGTAATTAACCATTTTGGGGTGCCAACAGGTTAAAATTTAGCTTTATAAATTTATTTAGAATTCTACATATAGCTAGTGTTCTAAGACCATAATGATTTCCCATCTTCTCCTGTGCTAGCTTTGTTTCTTTCTCACTCTTATCCTACAAATCTTGCTCATCATGTTGCCTGGCTGCATAATAGTGCCTACTTTTAACATTTCTCCTGTGGGATATGAAAAATACCCTCTTTTTAGAACCTGGTTCCACCTGCCACATAGTCTTCTCTGCTTAAGAGTTTGGCCTCAGGGTCTCTAAGTTTATCTAGGGCTCAGAGTAACGTCAGTGTTTAACCTGTTTTAAACAACTTGACAGACAGAAAATTTATAATTTTAGAAGCCAAATGTTACATTAGCTGCAGGTTTTGGGATGTTCACAGAGGGGATAATGTCTGATCTTAAAACCCTGCAAAATCCTGAGCCTAAGTACAGAGCTGCTCAGCTTAATCATGTCGCACCTGATGTAGCTTTTTTATATCTAGACAGGTGATAGATTATCATCTTTCACTGTCAGGCTAAAATGATTGACATAAAGAAATGGTATAGAGTTTTCAGTCACAAACTGGGATATGGGCATTAGGACCCAATTTGTTATACCTGAAAATCTTAGGTGCTCTGTTATTTGCTCAGCCTATAAATATGAAGCTGTAGTCTTGACACAGCACAATAGCTGCTTTAGTTCTCTTATACAGTCTCCAGAAGACAAAGTGGCCTATATTTGGTTACATTACTTAAATTTCATAGGAAATTTTTCTTCATTTTCACTGACAACCACTTGAATGCCTAGATCCAATTGTAGAAACTATTTAGGTGTAAAAGATTTAAGAGGTTACTGCTTTTCTTACTACCTTGGTTTAAGGGAGGACTTTGATCATAATTACTTCACTTTTCATCTCACAGGTAATTAAAAGTGACAATTGAAAAATATTTAAGTATGCTAAATAGAGAAGAAACAAGCTACATGGAAGGAATTAGTGTTCTGAAGCTCTAAATTAAACTTTTTAAAATTCTAAATTAAATTTAGAAGACCAGACTTTGCTTATCTTCCATATTAACTAGGTGACATGATCTGAAACAGCTTGTATCAACAAAATGCACCTTTTGAGATGATGCAAGAAAAATTCAGAATAATTTTCCATAGCTTTCAACCTCTTCCAGTACAGCAGACTCTTTTATGCTTCCTTAGTCTGAAATTTTCTATTTAGGAGAGGAATATTTTTCTCTGATTGCATTCCTAAAGGAATAGGCAAATATTGGCTACTGAATGGATAATGTTTCTTTAAAATCTGGGCTTACTGCTGACAAAGAGAGAAATTTGAATTTAGAATTGGGGCAATCACTTGCTCTTTCAGCCTTTGCCATAAGCAGAAGACACACTTTTTGCAGGTTTGTTGCACTGGTTTCTTTTTCTGAATAGGGTGAGATCAGTGGCTTTTTTTAAAGTAGTCTTGATGTAATTGAATGCCACAGTGATCTGAGGATGACCAGCCACTGCTCTATACCTCAAGCATCTTAAAAATAACATTAATATTAATATAAAGCGCATCTAATGAACTGCCTAATCAAAGCCCCTTATAAAGCACTATGATATTCTGCCATCTATAGCCTAAATAAAAGTTCACAGCTTCTAAGAATAATGACTTAAATTTACACACCAACATTTTATTTATTCTCAAGAAAGCAGTCTAGTGCTGCAGAGCTCTTCCAAAATGCTCTTCTAGTGTCTAGCCTAGTATTATGTAAAAGTCTGGTGTTCTGTAAGTATATACTGTAAAGGAACAGAAGTTACCACTCCAGAACTAGAAAGTAATCTATCCACTCTCAAATATTTTGTCCAGCAATAGTTTTATGTAGGTTACATTATTTAAGGGTTAGCTACAGTACAGCATTATCATTAATTATAAATTAATGTTTCTGCCTGTATGGATTTCGTTTGGTTTAAGAGCTTAATTGAGATGGTAAAATCGGTGTGTACCTATCTTATAATCAAATGATACAGAAAACAGTATCACTTGAAAGTAATTCACATTTCAGTTAAGATAAATGGCTTCTGGAAGCATCTGTTAATCCCTATTGACAAGATCTACACAAGGGTGAGTAGGCTTCTGGATTTGGAGTCTCAGGAGACATTAATTCAGGTTTCCCATTTCTTTGCTTTAACTTGCCTTTAACAATTGCTATCTTCTCATACTGCCATTCTTATTGAATAACTAATAGAAGAAGTTCTTCAGGTCATTTAGTGAAAAGCTATCATTCGGACTCATTCTTTTCTCCTTCTGTGTCTTCATGGAAGGTCCACCTGAAACGTTATGAATTATGCAAAGCGGTCAGAAGAGCTGTACGTGGATACCATCTCCTATTTGTGACCCAGAGAGGTTACTGAAGATTGCTTTTAAGAAAACTGCCTCTGACTGTATTGGTGGGAGAGCAACAGGTTTCATTGTTCTCACACCCAGTCAAAACCCAGATCTGCCTGCATTTCTGACAGTCTTTGGCAAGACAAAGTAAATTACTAATAATTTATTTATGAAAGCAACTTACTTAAGGTCACTCACTAGTCACCATTTGCAATGCTTGTACCATGTGTTTACAAATATATCTTTTCTAATTTCTTTTTGTTAGGAACTTACAGTAAGAATCAAAGATCTTATAGATATAATATTACTAATAAATTCTGGTACTGCTAACACTTCACTAAAAAAAAAAATGGAAAATTCACAGATAACACTCTTTTATTTCTTTAAGTTAAGTTGTAAAGCAGTTACTCAGCAGTGAAAGACATTATCTGTGAAGGTGACCTCAGAAATTCTTTACAGAAAATGCATTGTCTTTGAGTCTGAAAACAGCACAAGTAAGGCATTTTGTTTCGACTTAATTTTGCTTAAGCAAGGAGGTCATGAGCTGTATCCTTTTCCACTTTTATAATCCATACAACAGCCTGGCAAATTTGACTACATCTTTGTTATAATGAGTGAGAACCAGTTGATGTAAAATAATGTAAACATATAGAAGTGTCAATGTGACACACATAAGATACCACAAATGCAGAATTTCTCCAGAAATAAAGAAAAGAAAGACAGGAAGGAGAACACCTACTTGGATTGTCTGTCAGGGAAAGAATGGAGCATGACTTCATGCCTCAATACCCTGAGAATTACACAAAGCAATCCTTACCTACACAAAGGTGAGGATTGTTAAGAGAACTCTGGAAGTAAGCTTGAGCAGGGTTTATGCTTATCAGACACCAGAGAATCTGTTCCCCAGGCAAAGTTCTCTCTCTCAGTCCTCCTTCTCACCTCCTGAATTCTCTGATGTCTGAGAGAGAGCAATTTATGATACAGTTCTAACAACCAACATGCACTAATTCATTGGAAACCAACAGGTTGAAGGAAGTGATCCTGCCCCTCTACTCTGATCTTGTGAGACCTTACTTGGAGTACTGTGCACAGTTCTGGTGTCTTCAACATAAAAAGGACATGGAGCTGTTGGAACAAGTCCAGAGGAGGACCCCGAGGATGGATGGTCAGGGACTGGAGCACCTCCTGTATGAAGATAGGATGAGAAAGTTGGGGCTGTTCAGCCTGGAGAAGAGAAGGGTGCATAGTGATCTCATAGCATCCTTCCAGTACCTGAAGGGGGGCTATGAGGATGCTGGGGAGGGACTCTTCATGAGGGACTGTAGTGAGAGGATAGGATAAGGGTTAATGAGTTCAAACTTAAACAGGGAAAGTTTAGATTGGATATAAGGAAGTAGTTCTTTACTGTGAAGGTGATGAGGCACTGGAATGTGTAGCGCAAGGAATGTGTGAATGCTCCATCGCTGGCAGTGTTCAAGGCAAGGTTGGACAGAGTCTTGAGTGTCATGGTTTAGTGGGAGATGTCCCTGTGAACGGCAGGGGGGTTGGAACTTGATCTTAAAATCCTTTCTAACCCAAAATTTTCCATGATTCTATGATTCTAGCTTTCCATCCTGCATTTGTTCTAGCTGGAAGAAGAAATGACTGAAAGGGAGATACCTTGTGAAGAATCAAAAAATCTGTAATAAATTCTGATGAGTTTGGAATAATGTCTTAGCTTTGTAGGATTTATCTGTCACATTCTGAAGAAAAATCATTAATAACTACACAAATAAAATTAGTAGGAAGAAAATGCATAGGTACAGGAAATTTTAGGACAGAGAGCTTTTCTAAGTTCTCCTCAATTTAAACACCCTGACAAGCCTCATTTTGAAGCTAGATCAATTACAGGATCTGTTGCTGACCCAGGCAGAATTTCTCCCCTTTATTAGTGCTTTCCTTATTAGCCGTTTTTAATGGATATGTAAAAATCAGTCAGTAAAAGAACATGAAAGAGAGTTCTGATCATCAGTCTTTGACGTTAATAAAGGCAGAGTCGGTGAGGCACTGATCATTAATAGAGCTGATCTTTCAGTGTTTCTGCAACACTCTTCACTCTTCTTTCTGTTCATTCAAAGAGCATGCAGCAGGTTCATGTACTAATATGGCTTAGAAATATCAAATGCTACTTAAGCAAGCATCAAAATCAAGGAGTATTTTTTATTGAAGTTTCAGTCAGCAATATTGATTTTCAGAAAGTGTAATAGTTATGGCTGACTCAAGTGATGAAGGCACAAATAGCATTATGTAAAAGAGTGAAAAAGCATAAGGATGCATGAAACTGTATTCCAACCCAGAATTTAGGTATAGCTCTGCTAAGGAATCCAAATGAAATTAACTTAATGCTTTTAATACCCCTCAAATGGTTATAGGAGAGAGAAATCCTTATTCTTTTGCAGACTGGAGTTCTTTATAACCAAAATGAAAAATTTCACCAGAGTATTTTTGCATAAATCCTGGTAACCTGTGTACTACTAAAACAGATCTTCCAGAAAAATTCACTTACATCAAGAATGTTTCATCTTATATTTTCAGGCTTGAGCTAATTAGAGCAGTAAGTGAGAAAATTCAGTCTCACATTTCCTACATGAATTTATGTCCTACAGTTTTTAGTTGCATTTGATGTCTTACTTTTCCTGGTCTAATAAAGATACACTGCACTGCCAGGGAAATGTAAATTGATCTTAAGGCTACATTTTTTGCTAAAAAGGATTTATTTCAATAACCTCTTTGTCTGGTTTTTTTCCTAACTTCACATGTACTTAGAATTTGAATGCAGTTTTAATCCCCAGCCAGCTGTATACTTGCTTGAGGCCTGATCACACTGTAAACTAGGACACCCTTACGGTGGCTACAGCTGATTCTGGAGGCCAGCTTGGCCAACCTGGTAATCTCAGAATGAAGAAAAGAGGCTCTGAGCAATCTTTTCCTATAGTCATGTTTGTGCCAGGTTCATAAAGCTCTAGATATTTGGTGTTTCTAAATTGCTGGGATTAATATGCCTTAAACAATGAACTACACAATTGAGGCAAATCATATAAATTAGTACTTAGAAAGATCATAGTGCTTTATTTGAGATGACAGATGGCATTAAGCAGCTAAGTTCAATTATTTGAGGAAACAAACCATGCATTCTATAAATACACCTAACAGTATTTCAGCAGTAACTTGGTGTCTAGAGAGAGACTTATATTCCAAATCTAGACACCAACTTTGAGCTTATGCATGCCATTTGCCAGCAAAGCTAATCACTCAAATATTAGGCTATGATTAAGACAGGTATTTCAGATCTTTCAATATCTCTCTACATTCTGGGCCATGTGTCTTTCCTGCCTTACAAAAATGCCTCACCATCAACATTATGAAGGAAAATGAGAAGAAAAGTTCTTCCAAACATCGCCTCAAGACTGAAGAACTAAAGCAAATGGAAATTACAGGTAAACATGCTACAAATATCCTAAATTCCATCACTGGGAGCTGCATCAGGGAATATTTTGGACTATAACTTTTGTTTTGGATTCTGCCAGTGAAAATTCTGGACACATTGTTGGGAGTTCAGTTGTTAAAACTCACAGACAGCAGATGACAAGACACCTTATATGCAGAGGTACATACTATTTTTCTCCAAATAGCTGGTGGTCACCATTAGCTCTCTTCACTATTGTGCCAATAGTTCACATGCTTCTAGGGCAGCAACAGGGCTTCTGTTTGAATTGTTCCAATTCACAGATCTGGTGCAAGAGCATGGAGAGAGTCTGCAACGCTGCATAACAGTATGTCTGCCACCTTGGCTGAAGCCTTGTAGAGCTGCCTGACTTCCACCATGAAACTTGGTGCAAGGACTGGGGGCATGTGATTGCACTACATCTGATGCAACAGTAGTCACTCCATGCTGCAGCAGTCACTTTTTCCCGAGGAGAACAGATGTATTGGACCATAGTCCAGGCTCCTGCTGACACTCTAAGTATAGCTTTAAGTAAATTTGTAATATCAGAGCAAGAATGAACAAAATTAGTATCATCCTAAGCCAGGACTGAAGGCACATTACAGGAAATCCCAAGTCCTAATATTTATTCCTCTCACTGAATTACTTTTTATCTAAGAGTTTGTTAGTACATAAGCTACATGCAGACCCCAGAGCAGAGACCAAACTTTATATTCTCTCCTTACACTCTACATCAAATGACATGATGTTAGGATCAATATTCTCAAAACTATAAGCTCAGATACAGCATTGGCAAGACACCATAAACACAGTGAATAACCCTCCGTTTTCTGTGTTGCTACTGTGTTATGGAAGAGTGAAATTAGTAACATATAACTAATATAAATAATTTGTACAGCCTTGTTGGGCTAATTGTTAGAAGAATAATGTTAACAGAGAATACATTAGGAGAATTATCCATATTATTATAGATGGGAATCAAACCTTTTGATCAGAACCATCAGTTTACTTCTGTATGCATTTAGAGTCCTCCCAGATGTCCTAGGGTGTTTGATTTAGCTTTTGATACTCTGGTTGAGCTGAGAGATGTGTGAGAACTCATGTACACAGACATTTCTATTAGTTTTACATCTGAGGAGGCTCAAGAGTATAAATTAATCCTTTAAAAGTCAATTGTAACTTACCTTCATTAAATTGGCTCAAGATCATTCTGCTTGAGATAATAGCATAAGGCTAACTTACACATTTTGCTAAAACTTGCTTCTTTCCCTACCCCCTTCCTTTCTTTTTAAAAATCTGTTTGCTTTTTACATCTGCTGTAAAAGCTGTGAGAATAGGCACATCTTAAACTTCTGATTTTTCAAACAGGAGAAAGCTCTGGTGCATCCAAATGTGTGATATACTACTATATAAACACTACTTGCTCCTGTATTGTCTCTTATCTGTCTGGAAGGACAGGAATCAAAGTAGATGAAAAGCCAAAGTGGAAATGGTTGTGCATCATCTGGTGGATAGCCAGTTTCTACCTATTCAGGAATGTTGTTGCTAGTATTTAGTATGCACTCAGAGCTCTTGGTTTCCCAAGACAGCGGCAGAATACAAACACTGGCACTTGCATTAGGGCCCATGCCAGCAGAATGAATTCTGCTACACAGACACATGAAAGCAGAGCTGCAAAATTCATTTTTCCTTGGAAATTTCTCATGTCTTTAATATCTTTTTTACTCAATGATATCTTTCTCCAAGAAAGTTAATTTAGAGGAACATCTCTGAAGGGAAGTGAACTCTGGGGAGAGCTACTACTTTGTCTGGAGGGTTTGCTATGGAGTGCAAAGGTAACATCAGTCTTTGGAAGCTTGAAGAATTAGAGAGGCACATTTACTTATATTGGTGAGTATAGACACTTGCATTTGGATTAATTAGTTCATCTAATTCAACGTTTAAAACTGTCAGTCACCTCTCAGTCTGGTCCATATAGACCGAATACATTTATGCCATTAAAGCTGCCAGTAATGAAATGAAATGAGGTTGGATTTAGCACTTTATCTTTCCTAATACCTCACATGGATTATTTTTCCTTGAGATATCTTGTATTTACATTATTATTGTCTAGCTTCAAGTCTTTCTGACTTACTGTATAATTTCCTTTTAAAGACCAGGTTCTTTTCCCTTTATTTTCCCATTGTCCCTATAACTTTTCTAATTTGAATTATTTCTTGTTTGTTTGTTGTTTTTTTTTTTTTAATCAACATTCACTAAGCTTCCAATATCTGTAACTTGAGATGTGTTTGCAAGGAGAATCTATTTGCTCTGAAGCACTTCTTGGTTCCAAGAATTCTGGTGACGGTGCTCTAGATCACTTTCTTGAAGGCATGTTCCTATTTCCAATTAACTATACTTGCAAAATTCTTCAGTCTCAAAAAAAAAAACATAAAAAAAGAAGTGATGCTACTCAAGGATAATAACAAGTCTCTAGGAAAAATTTAAACAATCACTTTAGCTGGCATATCTTTCCCATTTTGACAGCTGATCTCAAAACCAAACAGGTTTCAGAAGAAAAAGCCACAGTGTTTTAGCCAAATGTTTAAATGAGTCATACATAATCATATCAAGCAAAAAAAAAAAGCCTCAGCCAAGTTATTGAATGTAAGATGCAATTGATTTTTTAAAAACCTTTATTTACGTCTTCCCATCTAGGATGGGGTTGTAATAGAAAGATGTATGGGTATTAAAATTCTCATGCCCTGGCTTTTCTACACAGAAAAAAACCCAAACCTACAAGGGATTATGGGGAGCATAGAGTGCCCACCAGTCATGGGAAGTGCTTAGTAGTCACGGAACCTTGATCTGAAAATGGTGTAGCACCAAGTAAAATCGTCTGATCACTAGGCTGATACCAAGTATCTGTGAACAAACAATATCCTGAGAACTTAACAGCAAGGTTCAATTCCTTATTTTGCCCTATTTCATGGTTGCCCTTCTGACCCCATTTCCTGCTGTTCAGCTTCTGACTTCAATTTCTCTCTAGTTCTCGTACTTTTGACATTTTACATTTCTGCTTCTCAACTTCAGTATGTTCTGCCCTGACAGTCAGGCCCTTCTGGCTTTCTCAGCTCAGACTTCTCCTAATCATGGCTTCAATACCCTGTAGTCTCAGACATAGCTGTGACACTCACTTACTGCTTGTCCTGGGTTGAGCAGCAGTAGTCATTTTTCTCCTTGGTAACTGGAGCAGCGCTGATAGCACCAGTGTTTTCAGTGGCTGCTTGGTGGTTTTGGTCTGACCAAGGACTTTCTGAGTCTCATGCTCTGCTGGGGAGGAGGGGAGGCCAGGAGGAAGCAGAGACAGGACACCTGACCCAAACTGACCAAGGAGCTATTCCATGCCACAGCACGTCATGCCCATTACGTGAGATACTGGGGACGGGAACATGGAAGTCTCTCTCTCTCTCTCTCTCTCTCTCTCTCTTCCTCGGCTCGGTC
This sequence comes from Brotogeris chrysoptera, assembly GCA_030323915.1. Classification (NCBI taxonomy): domain Eukaryota; kingdom Metazoa; phylum Chordata; class Aves; order Psittaciformes; family Psittacidae; genus Brotogeris; species Brotogeris chrysoptera. The sequence continues at coordinate 18,349 of JARCZZ010025445.1, forward strand.
GGGTGGTGAGCGTTGTATCCTCTTTCCTTGTATTTACCTTGTCATTATTATTGGTGGTAGCAGTAGTGATTTGTGTTATACCTTAGTTACTGGACTGTTCTTATCTCAACCCGTGGG
>JARCZZ010025445.1:18565-31952 GCA_030323915.1 Brotogeris chrysoptera
AGTATCTGAAGGGGGGCTATAGTGATGCTGGGGAGTGACTCTTCATTAGGGACTAGTGAGAGGACAAGGGGTAACGGGTTCAAACATAAACAGGGGAAGGTTAGATTGGATATAACGAAGAAATTCTTTACTGTAAAGGTGGCGAGGCACTGGAATAGGTTTCCCAGGGAAGTTGTGAATGCTCCATCGCTGGCAGTGTTCAAGGCAAGGTTGGACAGAGTCTTGAGTGTCATGGTTTTGTTGGAGGTGTCCCTTTGAATGGCAGGGGGGTTTGAACTAGATGACCTTAAGGTCCTTTCCAACCCTAACTATTCTACGATTTCATGATTCTATGATTCATTGGTTTTGTTCAGAAAATTTCTTGGCATTCCTGTGGAACTGTATGGGTTTTCTTTGTTGCGTTGTTTTGTTGGGTTTTTTCTAACTAAAATTGATACTGAAATTTCTACCCAGGTTATTGCCAAATTTATTCAGAAGCAGAAGGTTCTACAAATAGATCTATAACCCTCCATGGAATGAGCAGCCATTTGATCAGACCTCTTGTAGCATGCTTGCTAGTTGAAATTTTGGATAAATGGAGGATGTTTTTCCCAAATTACTTTTCTCTCTCCTTTAAACTAAGTGCAGGTATCTAGCCTTTGATTTAGACTCACCAGCCTTACATCCCAAAAATGAAAGCCAACTTTGCTGATGCAACTAGAAGTATAGTGATTGAGAAAGATGGAAATTCAAATCTGATAGCAAGTTTCTTTTTCTTGTAGCATATGCATATGTCAAGAAAACCTATATTTATTACAGAAGTTTAGAGGAAATGGATATGGCAGTATGACCTTTTCCTAATTTCTAGGAATTCAGCAGTTTAGCCTCATATATAAGCAGACTGCTCATCATCAATTTATCACAAAATCCAAGAAGGAAGGTTTATTCCTGTAATAAGATTTATTCCCTCTTCTGTTCTTTTATTTCGAAGGATTTAAAAATAAATAGGTGCTCTTCAAAGACTGCAGCTAAGCATTTATTTTAACAAGCTTATTAGTTTATTGACTTATGTTGAAGTGGGATTCTCAGTTATTATATTCCATTTGCAGAACATTATTTTTTGAAAAATGATAAAATTATTAGTGTCATATTGGAGCATTTTCAATGCTATAGTTAAGGGTTTGCCAGCATTTACATTTCTTATCCCTTTGGTTAAATTGCTTTTTGTAACTTAGCTGTTAAAAAAATTTTCACTGCTGGTCCTTGAGTCTGTCTTTCAACAATTTAGTATAAATTATTTTTGTAAGTTTCATTAAGGATAAAAGAACCTGTACATTATTTGTTTGCATTTTTTAATATAGCTACATATCACAGTCTTGATTAAAGCCACACTTCAAACAGATTTTAAAGGAATCAACAATATTTTGAAGGAAAATATCTAATATGCATGATAGGGATTTGTATACTTCATGTAATAATGGACATAATTTGTCTTTTCCTTTGAATGTATCATGCGAAACATGTAGCTTGAGGTAATTTAAAAATGGCCAACACCATTATGATAAAGGCCAATATATAGTTAATGAGACTTTAGACAAGTTGAAAGCCTTTAAAACATACGCAAGAATAGGCTAACTTACCTTTGGTAGCGCATCTGATCTAAAATGACACACTCTTGGTTCTTGATTAGCGTATTTACAGTTTCTCAGCAATCTCCTGGCAAGAAGAAATTTCTATATACTATAGCTGCCTCTCATTCTCATCAAAACAAAAGACATTGATTTTTCAATGCAGCTACTCTTCCGTTTATATTCATACATACGTTCACTGGTATTCACATCAAAGGGATAAGGGCCCACTCTCCTGAGTTGGCCTGCAATACTGAAGCAATAGTTCCCACGCAGCTGAGTCAACAATCACATTCATCACAACTGAGCAACCATCTGCTTGGATATGAAACAGTGTTTTTACTGTAGAATAAACGATATACAGAAAATGGGCTAGTTCACAAAACACAGTGAATGTATTTCACTCAGTCATCTTTCATGTTGTTCTATGGAATTGAACAAGTGTAGCGATCCTCTACTACCTGTTGAGTTTGTGCTTCTGAAAAGCGGAGGCTAAAGGTTTGATAGTTAGCAAAACAATTCTTTCTGGTTAGAATTAATGTAGTGAAGGACCAGAGAATTAAGAAATATGCATTATTTAGTTGCATAGGTACTGGGTATGTGGTGCAGAGGGCAGAGAGGGGCAAACAGGACCATCAGTTTTGTTAAATGGTTTTTCAGAGACTGGGTTTTGTTAGTTTTTTTCCATAATGGATTGCAGCTTCTTCATCTATGAGTCTGAATACTTGTTTCAGATCTTTCAGTGAGCATCCTTGTTGCTTTTTTGTGAGCAGTTACATTTTCATCATGTCATCCTCTTAGATGAATCAAGGTCACTCAAAGGCAGAGGACATATAAAAGAGGTGTCAAAAAGGGTTAGCAAAGCAGAGTATTAAATCAAAGAAATGATGAACAGAGGAGTAAACAGTAAAAGCTAACAAGAGAGCCTTGGAAGCATGGCCACTGCTATTCCCTTTAGACATAGAACTAAGATTACTGTAATTTTGAGGCCATCTCTTCTCTCTAAGAGTGAGCTTAAGGAAGACACAATTACATTCTTGACTTCGGGGCTAACTAATGATTTAAATGGAAACAAAGGTAGCTTCTTGACAGAAGTTGATTTGTTTTTCTTTTTTCTCCAAGGTGGCGTGAGTCCTTTATCTGTGTCCAAAGTTCTCTTAAGTCCTGAATGATACGTTTCTCTGTTTTGTTACTTTCAACAGCTTAATAAGTTAGTGAGTGAAATCATCAGTCTGGGAGATAAGGATTTCATTCTGGTTCAGAGCAGGATTTAATGAACTTGCAACTTAACAGAAACAAGTGATATAAAACAGTCATAGCCCATGCCTACAGCTTTGGCTGTTGAGCTCCAAGAAAACAACATGGACGGCTTCCTGGAGTGTTGGTGGCTGCAGGGAATGAATTAATTCAAGTCTCAGAGGTAACAAATAGCTCCTAGTCCATGTTTTACACTCCAGCTGCAGAGCACTCACTACTTACATTATTTCAGTGGTGTTATCTAACAGCCAATAACTTCTGAACATTCACTAAATTAGTAGTGCAAATAAATTCTACAGATGTCTCCAAAGTGTAATTTAATTCCAGGCAAGGGAAAATTTGAGCAAGAGAAGTTTAAATATAGACCTATACTACCTAGAGTTTTTCCTATGTCTGTTGTTTGGTTTGAAGTGTTAGATGAATTTCCATATAATTTTATGACAATATACTGTAATAATAATTCAAAATTCAAACACTTTTAATGACCTACCAAATATATATAGCTATTCATTTTCTAAGCTATAACACTTTCCAGGATGGATGTGCATCATTTGTTCCGCGCCTGATCAGAAATCCAGTGATACAAAAATGGCCAAATTGTTCTGCCCCACAAAATAGTGCAAATTGACCTAATTTTTACATCTATTCATCAGGGAAGTATGATTCCAATGACAACAAAATTGGCTTATCTCTTTTCTCTGCATGGAAAGACTGTAAAGTCCTAATGAACAGGAGTTTGAAGCTCCCTAATCTTCGCTATGTTTGTTATCATTCTATTGCAGGGCAGCATGCTGAGCTGAGGTAGTTGAAGGATAGCTGTGCCTCCAGTATAAGAGATATCTGTTACAAAAAATGTCACTGTAACTGCTAAGCTATGATTTACAGTATAGATGTGCCTAGGAACAGGCTGTTCTTGAATCTTCTTTCACTATCCTCCCAGCCATTCTTTGTATTGGAGAAGCTTCTGACACCTCTTGACTTTGCTTAGGCTGTATCCCAAACTGTTTTATCCTCTGTGCTGCAACTCTGCCATAGGTATAATGTCAGAACCAGCACCCCCCAAACAGTTTATGATGATAGAGTCATCTTCCCTACCTAAGAAAAGCTATTAAAATTTTGACACCTTTTGAATTTTGTAATTTTTCCTTGCACACGGATGTCTTTTTATCATGTCCAGACTTCACACCCATTGTCCAGTGATGTGTTTTCAAGGTGGGATTAATTTCAGGACCCTAAGTTAGGTAGACAAGATATTTACTCCTTTAAAGGTGTTTTCTTCTTTTCCTTGCTCACAGGCATGTGTTTAGGAGGAACACACCTCTAGAAACTTAAAATTTTGGCACAAGTTATTTGCCCAAGTTTGACAGATTTTAATCCATTCTTTCAATTACTTTCTCTTCCTTTTTTCCTTTCTTTAATAATGGCCTCTCAGATGGGCAGGCTCAACCAGATGAAAAACAACATTGATAAATACGTATATTATAACTCTCCCATTTTCCATGAAGGCCATCAATAGCCAATAGCTTTTATTTTCTGGAAAACTGATGTTTTCCTTGCAGCCCACTCATAATGAGTAACAGATTAAATGAGTAACAGATTTACTTTTAAAAGTGAAAGAAAAAAAATCAAAAATGAAAACAAAACCCACGCCACTAACACACCTCCACTCCATCCCCAGTATTCGTATCTTTAAAACATGTTCTTTAACTACCCAATGTAGCAAGTACCAAGTCTAGGTAAAAACATTGAAGTAGTGCTCAAGTGTTATGCATCCCAGATCAGCTTTTGCCAAAAAGATCCTGCGAAGCTACTTACCATAAAGTGTGTGTTCGCCAGTGTTGTACATGCCAGTCAAGCTCAGTCAGTCACTAGCCATAAAAGATTAATTAATATTTTCAGTCTTGGTCATGCTACAGGTATAAGTCTGACAACTGCTTTCAGGAAGAGAATACTTAACAGTTGCAGCTGTAGATATTGCACAGGCACTAAACTGAGATATTATTCGGAGAACTATTTTTTTGGAAATGACTGTGACTGGAATACTATGGCACTAATTCAGTCTTTTAAGATCCTGTTTATATGCTAAGCTCTACATTGACAAGTAGTGCCTAGGAGTCATAAAATGTGTTTCACATTTGCATGCTGGTTGACTATTTTTGGTTCTGCATTTCAAGAAGATTAATCTCCAAGAAATATATCATACCACCATTTTTTTTTTTTAGTGCTGCCACACTACACTTGAAAACTAACTTTGAAATTTATTTATCAGCATTCTCATTTCAAAAGGAAATAAATAGCAATCATTATAACTACTCATTTCCAGGAGATTTTGGAAGCTAAACAATAACAGGTTACTTTATTAATCATAGAATCAATCACAGAATGGTTTGGGTTGGAAGGAACATTAAAGATTACCAAGTTCCAGCCCCACTTCCACAGGCAAGGACACCTTCTACTAGATCAGGTTTCTCAAAGCCCCATCCAACCTGACCTTGAACACTGCCAGGGATAGGACATCTACAGCTTCCCTGGGTGAGCCACCTGTGCAGTGCCTCCTCACCCTCAAAGACCCTTGTCATATCACTGCATGCCTTTGTAAAAAGTCCCTTTCTAGTTTTTTTTGTAGGACCCTTGAGGTACTGGAAAGCTGTTTTAAGGTCTTCATTCAGCCTTCTCTTCTCCAGGTTGAGTAAGCCCGATTTTTTCAGCCTGTCTTCATAGGAGAGGTGTTCCAGCCCTCTGATCAACTTTGTGGCTTTACTCTGGACTCACTTCAAGAAATCCCAAACCTTCTTATATTGGGGACCCCAGAGCTAAACATAGTAACTCTGGGTGAGGTCTCATGAGAGTGGATCAGGGCAGCAGAGGAACATCTCCCTTTACCTGTTGGTCATGCCTCTTTTGATGTAGTCCGGGATGGGCTTTCTGGCTTACAGTAGCCCATTGTTGGGTCATGTAGAGCTTCTCATCAGCCAACACTCTTAAGGCTTTCTCCACTAAATTTGTCAGTCACTGTTTGTCCTTAGTGAAGGCATATTGATTGTCACCAATCACCTCCTTATGACATATTGATTGTCACCAATCACCTCCTTATTTTCCATGTGCATAGCACAGTTTCCAGGAGGATTTGCTCCATGATCTTGCTGCCCTTCCCCTTCTCTGACAGATGGACCTTGTCAGCCCCCTGTAGACGAGGTTCCTCAAAGTGAGTCCCATGTCTAAGTAGCTGAACCCCTGGCTGTGTTCTGTCAGATTGGGCTGCCTTACTCAGCTCCAGTGTCTTTCCTGACACGAGGGATCTTTTTTCAGTCTGTAGAGCAGTGAAGAAGTTCTGCAAGGGCAACTTAGACTTCAGGGAAGGTCTCTTCCTACTGCAGGTTCTTGCTATTGCAAACTTCCATTCTTCTGCAATATTAGCTTCCCTCCCTTCTGTGTGTGTCACTGGGGGAGTTTTTGGCTGTTTGGCCCTTGGCTGTGGGTTTGCTGCAGACTGCACTTGGAACCAGATGTCCAACTCCTTCTCAGCCTTCCTGATGCTATGCAGCTTCCTCATCATATTCTGCAGCTCAGCCACTGGCATCAGATCCTCCTCCTGGGCACACCATCTGCAGGCAGGCCTGTTGCAGTGTTATAACTAATGTTACCCGATGCTCTTTGAACATAACACAGCCCTACAGAATTTTAACTCTAAAATCCCTCATTTTCCCAGGTGCAGGGTTGGAAGAATAAAACCCCCAAAAAGCAAGTAAGAAAGAAATTAATTTGGCATCAGAGATATCAAAGTTCAAGTTTTAGTTCCACTGACTACTTAGATATTTAAATTAAATTGAAAGAATCCAACTGAAAAGTCAGCACTGTTTGCCTGTTTTCGCTAGGAGTGTTTGAATGCAAGCCTGCATGTCTAGTTCTCTAGCTGCTGAGACTGTTTGAGGGGACTGTTTGAGGGCTTCTTTTGTTTTTTATTGAGAAGTCATTGGTTCATCATGGAGCTGGATGGGAAATTTTTCAGATTTCTCACGAAGTTTCACTTCTTTTAAAGTGGTTTGTTTCCCAGATTTACACTGTAGATCCCCAAAAAGTCTAATTCAGGATTTGGATTTTATATATATTTTTATATTTTTATGCCACAACATGAATGCACAACAGTTCAAAAACCTTTAGAATTTCTGTTCTGACTTTCTACTGTTTTCTGCCTAAACTTCCTTGGTTTGCATTTAATTACAAATCTGTTTCCTCCAATAAGTAATAATTACCTTTCCTCATAAGGAATGTTCTGCAGTGCAAAGATACTGTTGCATATCAACATGGATTTGGTTGGGTGTAGTTGCAGGGGTTATAAATTATCTCATATTCATGGAAGCAATTTATCTTGTAAATTGGCATCAAACGGGGATTTGATTGCAGTTGTGTTAGAGCTACATAATGGCTGTGTGAAACAAATGTATTGAGTACAAATTCTCCATGTTTCAAGGAAAACAACAAAGCTGCATTAGAAATTTGACCAATGATCTGTTCTAACAATTTGCTACTTTCTCTTTGACAATTAATCAGTGTCATATACAATAATTACATTATAATCTGTTTATAAAACAGTTTTTCAACTCTGAATGTTTAACAATGTAAAGTGGAAAGATTTATACCCACAATAACGTATAATCCCAATTATATTATTATTAAAGTTCATGTTTAGATTCAATCAGTCATTTTTTTAATCTTGCTAAACACTTCGCATCACAGCATTGGGTTCCACTGGTTATATTAAAAGTAAAAAAAAATAGCCATCCATTAAATTATTCAATATTTAATTTTGTTGAAATTCAGCTTCTTTCCATACTGTAGGAGACTGGAATGATCTGACTGAGAACATTTTTATGTTGGAATAATAAAGTATATTTTTTAAGAAAAAAGTAAACAAAGAAAATAGTAACTGGTAAAAAGTAAAATACTCATCTTAAAATTGGAAGCATTACAGATTGTATGGCTTGTTCATATGGTGTCTGATTTATTAAAAGGATGTACAATGTTGTTCAGGGTACACTAATTTTCAACAATGTATAGAGATGAAAGGCAATGACGGTACTTTTCCTTTTACAGTATTATAGTCTATGGATAAAGTAGAGAGACAACATAGTTCTCATGATATTTTACATCAAGCAAATCTTGCTCTTTTCATTTTTTTTTTAATTATTATATACAGGAGGCAGAAGGAGTAGTAGGTTATAAAGCCAAACTTAGAAACACTGCTATGTCATGTAAGAATGGTGTTAGGAAAGGCCAAGTTCAATGGCATATGAAGCTTGGGAGGGTTATCAGGGACACAAAAAGAGTTTCAGCTGCTATATTAATCATGGAAAGCTGAACAAGGAAAACATGTGCTCTTTGCTGAATGGGTTAGCTGATTTAGTGGCAGTGAACACAGTCAAGGATGAAGCATTCAAAACATTCTTTGCATCAGTCTTTATCAACAAGACCTCTTTGCCCAGGCCATTAGAGAAGTGGTTCCAAGAGAAGAATGACCAGCAGTAGATGGGAGGAATTTCCAGAGTTGTTTGATATTACTTGACCTATACAGGTACATGGGACATGACAGGCTGCATGCAAAATTGATTAGAGAATTTGCTGAAGTCCTTACAGGGCCATTCTCCATCATATTTGAAAAGTCATGGAGACTCGGGAAGGAATCCAACAATTAGAAATGGAAATGTTTGAAGTATCTATCTTGAAAAAGGCCAGGAGAGTGAAAGCCCAGCTAGCCTCATCTTGATCTTGGAGCACTGAAGGAGAAAAAGGTGTTTGGAAACAGTTAGCATAACTTACCAAAAGGTAAATCATGTCGACCAACCTGTCTGGCCCTGAAGATCAAATGACTGGATTTGTGGATGAGGGGAGATCCATAGATGTAATTCATAAGGCAGAGTTTTGGACATGGTCTGCCACAATATTCTTGTATCCAAAGTGGGATATTAGACTGTATGGGTAGATAAATACACAGGTAAAAAATAGATTGAATGATCAACCTTGATTTTGAATGGAGTTTACTCAACCTCCAGGCTGATGAGTACCACAAGGGTCTTTATTTTGGGATCTGTCTTGGTTAACCTCTTTATTAATGCCTTGGAGAAGGCAATGATATATAGTCTCAGTCAAGTTTGCAGCTGACACCAAACTGAGATAACATAGTTTACTTGAGGTAGAGGGGCCTAGACAAGCTGGACAAAGGAGGAATGAGAACCTTGTGACATTCAACAACGAAAAAGTTAAATTCCTGCACCCGGGAAAGAAATCTTTGCAGTGACAGACTGGGGACTGATGGTGGGGAGGAACCCTGCAAGAACTGTCTTGGCAAACAGAAAACTGAGGATGAGCCAGCAGCAGCTTGGCAGTAGAGAAAAGCAAGTCACCTGGACTGTGTGAGGAGGAATACAAAGAAAATGTTAGAATACCACAGGATCAAGAGGCTTCCTCAGGGTCAAGGCACCAGGAATGGAAGTCATTGAGTCTGGATCAGAATCACCTTGCGGAGAATAATCTTTTTTTTTTTTTTTTTTAAGAGAAGAGAGATACAAGAAGTGCTAAAACCATATCCCACATACAACAGAATCCAGTTTGCCATTCTCATTTGATGTATCACATAGAATGCTGAATGATCCTGAAAGCTTCAGTAAGCAGGGATGATAAAGATATCTCAGAAATAATTTAAAAATTAACTTGAAGAACACATTCAAGTTTTCTTTGCACTATTATGTCAAATCTAAAACTGGTCTGACTCAGTTTAAGGTATTACATATCTTGTTAATTATTTGTCTGCTAAAGAAATTTTTTAACAATATCATCATGACAGTTGCATAGTTTCATCTTCATGTTTTTGCCTTGGTTTTGTTCTATTTTGTATTCTAAAACTTTGAAGGTCTGCTATACCTCTTTTCTCATACATATATTCTCCCAATGTTGAAATACTATATTACCCAAGATCTGTAAGTTTGTATATATATATATATATATATATGTATGTATTTTTTTTTCCTTTTTGTTAAACCTGTTCAGCAGAGGAACATTAATTAAAACTACTCCAGGGCAGAAAAGGATTTCTTGACTTGACTTTGGTAACAGTGCCACTGCTTTTTTTTGAGGAGGGTGCACCGCAGGGCATCTGGGTTATAGCTGAGAGTGACTGTTACATCTCTATCCTGTTTCTTATGTTGTGCAAAGACAGGTTGCATTAATGAATATGAGGTAGTCACACAGAAATTGATGGGTCACACTCAGGCAGAATATTTCTTTTATTTCAGCTTCAGGTTGCTTTTGTTTTATTTTTTGTTTTGGCTGTGGATTGCTGACATTTCTTTCCATTTGAAAGTAAATATTTTCCGGAAACACTAAAAAGCTTCAAAGAAAAAAGTTGAACCCTCAGGAGGAAAAATGGCCACAAGCAATTAAGTTTATAAAAATACAGTCTCTTCAAGTGCTAACATAGATAATTGTTACATCTCACTATTTTAAATATATTCTATCATTCCTTTCTGTGTTATTATCCTTTAGCTTCATGCAGAAGAAATTCCAGTAGGAATTGAAATTAACAGAAAAAAGCTGTTCTTCCAAGATGAGGGAGGTTTCTGAGAGGAAGAACAAGAACAAACATGTTTGAATTAGGAATTTGAAGTAGGAATTTCAGGTATTCTGAGAACTAGCCTGTGTCATAGAAAGATGGTTGGCTTTCCAATTTTAAGAAAGAATGATAGCTGTTTATGGGATTTTTGAATTATTTTGTGTCAGTTCTATAGAAGCAACTTATTTTTCAATTTTATTCTGATACACTCTGAGGGAAATAACCTGAGCCATAAGACACGGTTGACTTCTTCACTCATCTGTCAGTCAGGAGAAACACCATTACATTCTGTCTTCTAATAGCTGGGATAAGAGACAGTGATATCCCCTTTCTTGATCCTCTGTCTGGGAGATGAAACACAGTGCTGCTTGCCTGTGGCTGGTCAGATGAAGGAAACTAGTGACAAACTCCTAGCATGACATTCATGATTGCTAGGTATTTAGAGAAAAAAGTTCTTTATATATGTTTAAAATCCATGCCTAAATTACATTTCTAGAAGTAGCTGTTCTTTTAATAATTTGATCAAATAATTGAAACCAGTGAGACTTTCATCTGTGTATCTGTGTAAATTTAGGTTAATCAGCTTGGCTTGTATGACAGAAATCTTGAAACTCCTATAAGCAGACTTCTGTTCAACAGTCTATTGGTTTCTGCCATCAAGCAATATTTTCCTTGCATGATTCTTAGTGCAAAATGAAGCCTTAATATTTAATGCATTCCTGTGAACACACAGACCTGTCACATCTAATTGGGACTATACTGGAATAACATCTTTAAGTGGCTCTCACACTGGGTATATGCTGTCCATTAGCAACATTACTTGAACTTGAATTTACTTGTTTTGGAGTCTGCTTAGAAGAGCTTTGACCCACCTGGAAAAAGCATGTTGTAAATATTATTCAATTTAGTTGTGAACACATTTTTCTGATGAAAACTTGGGAAACTTGCAGAAACAGTGATTGATTGTAATCACAGAAACCGCTAAAAGCACTTATATTTTGAAGAGCAGCCTTTTAGCACACAACATTTAAAGTCATTTCTTCCCTTCATTCCCATGGACTTTTTTATCAGGTACTGCCAACAATTTGTAATTAATCATAAAGAGGAGGATAATACCTAAATTTACAAATATGTCTCTTGGGAAAAGGTGGATAATTTTTATCTACCCAGTAATTATGAGTTATCATGTAAGTTCAGCATAATTAAATGTAACAGTAAGTTTCATGTGTTTTATTCATACAAAGCAAAAGACTGCATTTTCTTATTTGCATCCAGACATAATAATGTGTGTTTACCTGTAAACTGTCAGTTATTAGTCTCTGAGGCAATTTTTGTGTGTCTGTTTTTTGCATTTCTTTAAACTGCACTTTTATATTAGCTGAAGACACTATAATCTTGGTTTTAAGGTGCATTTCCTACTCTTCTGTCTGCTTGGCATTGTGTTCATAGTCAAGATAGGCCTTAACATTTTGAACTGTACGCAAAAAATCTCTGTTGGTAATCTTTGAGCCACTTTGTCAAGGAAGAACAGCTGAATTTCCACACTTGACAAAAGGCCACAGGAATGTTGCTAATATAGCTACAATATCTTTATTTTCCACATCTTTGACAGACTTAATTTTTGACTTAATCAATGGTCTTAATGACTATAAATCACAGAGGACCAAGTGCATTCTCTGTCACTAGCAATATTAAAATAATTTCAACATCAACATTGATGGAAAGTATTGTCTTCTGTTCTATAGATCAGATGAGCAGATTAGTCTGTTCTTTGGATTTATAATCCATGAAGCTAACAATAATAGAAGTTTTACAATGTAGAAACTCAGAAACTTAGTTAAAGTTATTCTGCTGAAATCGGAAGATCAGATGACACAAAATCAGTCTGACAGAGATCAGCACAACTTGTAGGAAGCTGGGGTTTATGGTAGGGCTGAAACAGCAGACTGGCAAAGAGAAGCAAGAGTTTTACGCTTTAAGTTCCAATGGGTTTTTGTGTGTGTGTGTGTGTGCATTTGTATTCTTTTGTTGGATTTTGCTTTAATTTTCTTTTTCTAATTCCTACTTCTCTCTACTGGTTTCCCTTGGCATTGACAGGAACCATGGATGAATCAATTGACTATTTTGCATAAGGTATTCCCCTGTCTGAAAGGCAACTGAAGGGATCTAAAGTCTACATTTGTTAAGCAAATGTATCTGTAAATTGGTCTTAGATGTTTGCATTTGCTAATGGGATGAGAGGATAAGGAAAAAAAAATACCATAACAAAAGAAACAAAAGGTGAAAGTTGTGTGGCTCTGTCTATGAATTGCAAGTGGATGCTTTTTTGCACTCTCTGCCACAGTCATTCTCTTTAGTGCTGGCACATTGAAATGACAGCACCAATCCTAGTTCCTAGTTGCCTGGCATCCTAGAGATGTGAAATAATGAGATGTATTGTAAGATGTATTTTCCCGCATGACATCCTTGTCTCTAAATTTGAGAGAAATCAATTTGTTAGATGGACCACTCGGTGGAGAAAGAACTGGCTGGATGGCTGCACACAAAGAGTTGTGCTCAATGTCTCAATGTCCAGGTGGGGAACAGTAACGACTGGTGCTCTTCAGGGATCAGTGTTGGGACCAGTCTTGTTTAACATCCTTGTTGGTCACATGGGGAGTGGGATTGAGTGCGCCCTCAACAAGTTTGTCGATGACACCAAGCTGTGTGGTTTGGTGGATATGCTGGAGGGAAGGGATGCCATCAAGAGGGACCTTGAGACACTTGTGAGTTTGAACCATGCCAAGTGCAATGTCCTACACGTGGGTCAGAGCAATCCCCGGCACAGCTCCAGGTTGGGTAGAGAAGAAACTCAGAGCAGCCCTGCAGAGAAGGACTTGGGGATGCTGGTTTGATGAGAAAATGAACATGAGGTGGC